>CAJVGK010000104.1:22500-41647 GCA_910950805.1 Acrocephalus scirpaceus scirpaceus
TTTGTTCGGACAGGTTACCCCTTAGTGACTCAAGTTGTTTAACAGCTTGGACTAATGACAAAAGTCCTTTTTCCCACTCAGACTGTCTCTGTTGTCTCTTTAAATGCAGTTGAGCTGAATAGTTGTCTTGGTTTAGGGCAAATTTGGAAGGAAATTTCTGAATGGGGTTCTTCTGGAAAGCAAACTTAAATGGCTCCTCCCCCACAACCAGTCTGGGAAAAAGAATTTCCTCAGAGAAAAGTGGAAAAAACTATTTTCAGGTGTCTGTATTTGATAACAATAATTGTTTGTATATTGTGGGAGAAGAGGAATTCTCACTCACTATTTATTTAACAAACAAAGTGCCCACAAGGACAAAGAATGAATAATTTGAAACAATAAAACCTTTAGTTGCTCTGAAGTAAGATGGTAAACTCAGAAAGTCTCTGCTGTGGGCAGCTCAGCTCTCAGTCTCTTATCAGGCCTCTGGAGGTCCAGGCCCCAGTGGGCTCAGTCTGGAGCAGGTTTAAACAGTCCCAAGAAAAAAAAAGGAAAAAACTGTTTAGGGAACTTCTCTGCCCTAGCTAGCTAAAACTAACTAAAGGTACAGGAGATGTCTGTCTGCAGTCTGTCTGAGACTCGGTCGAACACATGCAGTCTGGAGAAGAGAAGAATGCGTAAGAGTCAGACAATTTTCTCAAAACAAACTATGCGCTGCTTCTTTCCCTGTTTTGCTCTCAGAATCAGTCTTAAAAGTACAGAACACAATATACAATATACATAACAGATGATTTGGGGATACAAGCATCATAAAGTCACCCTAAGAAAATAATAAAGATCTCTTTGGTCTGTCAGGGCCAGTTTGACCTTGACATTCCTCAGGAAGAATCTCAACTTCTCCTTCATGGAGTGTTTGCTGCACTGCTCTTGCTGCTTACCCACCTTTTGAGGGGTCTTCTGTGGTCCTTGCTCTCCATGAGTGGGATGCACTCTTAATTTGAGTTATCAGTGCCCCAAAATTTAGCACAGCAGTGGTGCAGTATTGGCATTCAATTGCCTGTAATGAACCGTAAGCCACAACTGTCTGTTCAGCTCTTTTTCCAGCCAGACATGAGAATTAGAAGGGGAGTATGAGTGACAATACCTCTTTTCTCCAAATCTGTCACCATCTCATCAATGCCCAAGCACGCAGCTGCTTGTATTGTGGCTGTTAGGTTTGCAATATTGGGTACTGCAACTGTTAGTGGAGCCAAATCAGCCAGAACTTCAGAAATTCCACCTTGTGCCAGAGCAAAAAAATCCGGCACTGTGATACACCAGCAATCCTTGAATCAGGGAGTGCAGACACTGCACTCCCTGATTTCTTTTACGGTTAGGGTTTATGTCAGAATCAAAGAACTACACACTGCTATCCAGCAGATGTCAGGTTTGATAGTTCAGAACATCAAAACCCAAAATGTTTTCAATATGATCTTTAATTGCAAAGTGAGTAGCCGACATCTGTGTCTCACTCAGGAGCCATAAATTAGTCTTAGCATCTTGGCAGAGAACACTTTGTTTACTCCAGTGATTTTAACTCTTTGCTGTCCAGGTCATACATGCAGCATCTCGGCATCCCACTGTATTAATATTGAATGTTGTGCTTCCGTATCTATTAGAAATGTTATTAATTGTTGACAAGAACCAACTGGCATCCAAATGTATGGGCCATTATTATGTCTGCATTGATAGGGTTTCACTTGGGGGATTTCAGTCTCCCCTGGCTTGTGGCCAGAATGCTCTTGCAAGTCAGCCACCTGAATCAGAATCTGTACAATACCAGGTGAATTGGCAGCTTGCTTAAGCATCACCTCTACCTTTTCTTCCATTTTTTTTCTCTTTTTCTTCCTGCAACTGTTTCTGCAGCTGCTCAATTTTGAATGACAGCAATAATTCAGCTGCTTTCCTCCCTTTTATTTCCTCTCTCAGATCTTGTTTCTTTTTACTATGCTTTTCCCTATCCAAATTCTCTGATTATTGCCTTTCCTTACACTCTACTGAAGCAAGTAGAGTCCTAAGATGATCATTCTCACTCATAAATTTATCAACTTGTATTCTCAGGTTTTGTCCTGTCTCTGTCTCAGAAGCAAATGATAACTTTAATACTACATTTTCTGTGTGTAGTGGGTTGACCCTGGCTGGATATGAGACATCCTCCAAAGCCTATCTGTGGCTCTATTTTCTTGGGCTTTGGATTTTTACTGCTAGTTACTGCTAGCTGTTTCCCATGAGAAGAAATTCCCATTCTCATAACAATGTCTTTGTTATTTTTTAAATACTAAAGAGAGCTTTGCTCTTCTCACACAAATTTCCCAAAACAATCTCTGTCACCTGTTGTTTGCTAAAGGAGAAGAGACGCAGTCCTTCTCTGACCAATCACAGCCTCTTTTGCAGAGCATCTTATAAAAGCACAAAGATTCAAAAAGTAAAGGCCTTCTGACAACCAAGAAAATATAACAAAGGGTTCATGAGATAAGGACCAGGAGAGATCACTCATCAAATACTGTGACAGGAAAAACAAACTTGTACTACAGATATTAATTTAATTTATTGCTAACAAAATCAGAGCAGGATAATGAGAAGTAAAATAAGAACTTAAAAAACACCTTCCCCCCACCCTTCCCTCCTTCCCAGCCCTACCATTTCCCCCCATCAGTGCAGGGAGACAGGGAGTGAGGGTTATGATCAGTTCATCACATGTTGTTTCTCCTGCTGCTCAGGGAGAGGAGTCCTTCCCCTGCTCCAGTGGGGGGTTTCTCCCATGAGAGACAGTTGTCTGTGAACTTCTCCAACTTGAGCCCATCCCATCAGCAACTGTAACGGCATGGAGTGGATGGTGAGATGCCGCTACACCTCTCCAAAAGCATCTCTTCTCAGGAAGCCGCTCCAGTGGGCAGACAGTCACTCAAGTCCACACACACACCACGGCTAGCTCAGCGAATGAAAGGCAGGAAGGGTCTTTTGTATAGAGTTCCAGCAGGGTTTATTGCAGTCACATGCTGGAGGGATCCAGGGACAAAAGAAAGGTTCAATGGAGTGTTCAGGGTTATGTATGGGGGTCAGGAGCCAATGGTCTGAGGGCACAGGGGCAATGCAAGGGAAGGGCAAAGGGCAATAACCTATAGGGAATATGAGGGTGGACAATCAGTGATACAAAAACCAATGGGGAAACAGGGAAAGGAGAACCGTCTAGAACTGGGACATATATGAACAATAGAGGTGGGCAAGGCCAACGGGCCAATGGGAAAAGAAAAACTGAGGTAGATTAATGTCACTGTTGAGACAGCCATGACATACAGAGTGACGTGGTATAACTTCAGAAGGCTTCTCTTTAGTTTGGCCACATGCTGTCTTTTATACATTCCTTAACAAAGTTTATACTTCATTCATTGGTTACAATAAATCAACACAATGTTCATTGGTACAAAGCAATCTCCACCACTGTTTTCAGCTAGCATCTCTCTTCTCTGTTTCCATGTCAACAACCTTGGTAAAATTTCTTTCAGAGGTAAACATGAATCTTATCAACTTCTTCAGCTAATTCACTCTTCAGGCTCACAGACCAGCTGTCAGCCCCTTCCACAGATTAACATAGTGCTGCAGAGCACCATGGGGGAAACCTTTTTCTCTCACCCTAAATGATGAAGCATTCTCAAAGCCTATGGTAGATTCCTCCAGGACATTGCTCTAGAAGTTTCCCTATCAAGGCTCAAGGGCTTCCACAAGCAACAGCTCTCTGCAAACTGCTGCAATGTGAGTCTGTCCCATGGGCAACAGTTCTTCACAAACTGCTCCAACAGAAAAGAAATTCCCACAGAATGCAGTCCTTTAAGAACAACTTACTCCAGTGTGGGTCCTCCATGGGGTCACAAGTCCTACCAGAAAACCTGCTCCAGCATGGGCTTCTCTCTCCAGAGGTCTGCAGGTCCCTGCCAGGAGCCTGCTCCAGCATGGGCCTCTCACAGGGTCAGAGCTTCCTCTCAGGCATCCACCTGCTCTGGCACAGGTCTCCTCCATGGGCTGCAGGTGGATCTCTGCATCTCTATTAACCTCCATGGGTTGCAGGGGGACAGCCTGCTCCAGCACCTGGAGCACTTCCTCCCCCTCTTTCTGCACTGACCTTGGTGTCTGAAGAGTTGTTCCTCTCACATATTCTCACTCCACTCTTCTCTGGCTGCAAGTATGTCTGCACAATAACTTTTTCCTTCTTAAATATGTTATCACAGAGGCGTTATCATCATTTCTAATAAGGGTAGCCTTGATCAGTGGCACATTTGTCTTGGAGCTGGCTGGTATTGGCTCTGCTGGACATGGAGGAAGCTTCTAGCAGCTTCTCACAGAAGCCACCTCTGTAGCCCCCATGCTAGCAAAACCTGGCCACACAAATCCAATACACGGTGTCAGTCTTATTTTTGGTGAGCCTCCTTAAATCTCTCCAGCTGCCATCCCCCAGCTCACTTACTGAAGACAGTGAGAGTTGTTTCCCAACTTTGGATTAACATTATCCTGTGAGGCCATAGGAATGATAGATCTCTCAGGGCACCACTGTGGGTTTCTGATTCCTGTATCACCCTGTTTATCTTGCCTGCAGCAAGGCAGTGATAACTTTGCTTTTACCCAGGATCATAGTACCTTCTCAAGAATAGCAGTGGGTAATTTGTCCATCATTTCCCAAGAAATTCCTTTCTGCAAACGTTCTGCCCACAATACATTCTGTCGGGCACTGGGATCTGGGTGTTCCCTTTTGGGTGGTCCACTTCCCTACTGCAGCTCCCATCTCCTCACTGTTTTCTGTTTGCTAACCATTCCAGTGAAACCTATCCTTCTGCTGTAGCTAATTAGACCCTGAGCAAGCTCTCCCCACATTAAGGGTCTTTCCTGGTTCCTTTGTCTTCCTCCCTGCGGGGTTAATGCTCGCCTCAAGCCATCCTGTAATTGTGCTGCAGTGTTTTATTGTGTCCAACAAACCTCTAATCACAGGAGACATCACATTTGGATTGGCAACCCTCAACATAGGTGAGGGCTGTCCCAGAAACAACCATGTATTATTCATCAAATGCAAACATACTGCCTTCTGTACACTCTCGTCACATGATGTATAGTCGGGGTCTCAGTCCTAACTGGATCACCCCTCTCTAATGGATCCAAAACTCCTGTCCAATAGGCAGCCCTCTCAGTTAAAGACCCCAGTTCTCTCTGGTCACCCACCATCAGACACACTCCTGGCTCCCAGAATCCTCAGGCCTCTGCCTCAGACAACATGATTTGATCAGCAGCCATCAGGGACACTGTAGTGGGTTGATGCTGGCTGGATGCCAGGCACCCTCCAAAGCCTCTCCATCACTCCCCTCTGCAGCTGGACAGGGGAGAGAAAATATAATGAAGGGTTCATGAGTTGAGATAAGGACTGTGAGAAATTACTTCTCGCTTTTAAAATGTTAAAAGGTTTATTAAATCTTAACAAACACGACAAAGGACTGAATAAGGAAAAAGGGACAGCACCGGGAGCATGACTGACTGCCAGAGGCTAATCCAAAAAATGGCGGCTCCACCTTTTATACCTCTAGTGTTGCATCAGCCAACCTTGGCCCCTCCCAAAGTCTGCCAGTCAACTCTTCTTTGCCATCCATTGGTGAAGATCTTCTTGTAACTTGATTGGAGGTCAGGTGTTGTCATGCCAAGCCTCCCCAGCAACAAGTTTTCCCCATTCCCAACTGCCCCATGCAAGAGGCACATGTACACGCCCTTCCTCCACATGTCCCTGACAACTAAGGCCGTCCAGTGGCAACAATATGGGGGGGGGAAAGAGACTATGGGGAGAACAGAGGACATCTAAACAACAAACCACAATAACATAACTATACATCAATAGAACTTCTCTTAAAATACGCATAATATTCATCCCTTAATTGCAAGAGCCAATAATCACATCACCCACCTATAACAGGACCGGGAGAGATCACTCACCCAATACCATCACAGGTAAAACAGGCCAGAATTAGAGTGATTAATTGAATTTATTGCAAACAAAATCAGAGCAGGATAATGAGAAGTAAAATAAGCCCTTAAAAACACCTTCCCCCCACTCCTCCCTCCTCAGCTCTATCTCCTTCCCCAATAGTAAAGGGAGACAGGTGTGAGAGACTGGAAGGATTTCTGGCTTGAAACATTTTGGGTGCACGTGTGGGTGAAAGGGGTAGGTTGGGCCTTGTTCTGGTGAGGCAATGCTCTTCCCAGCACACCCCAGCCCCCAGGGCCTGTATCCCAGCCCCACAGTGGCTGCCAATCACTGGCAGTGCTCCACATCCCACCCCTGGAGCCCCTAACCCAGCTCCTGAGTGACCAGATGACCAGAAGTCCCATCTGGGAGAAGGGCCCAGGAAAGTCTAAGGATACTTTAACCAGAACTTAAGGCAAGCAGTTGTCTTACCCCTAACTTCTCTTAGAATTTCTATCAACTAAACACTACTTGAATCCAGGAGTGGTAGCTATATTTGTTCTTCTCTGTATCTCATCTCTTTCTTTTCCTTCTATTTCCCTCTTCTCAGAGTTTTGAGTAACTTAAAATCAGATGGGATTGGAACTTGCTAAGTTGATGGCCTGAGTTAATGCTTTGTGAAATGTTTTATGTTGATAGAATGCTGCTCTAAACTTTTGCCCAAGTTCTCTGACTTTCTGAAGTTGCCAGTAAAGTTTTTTGTTGTTTTGATCCCTTGAGACTATCTTGTTGGTATTTCTCCTGTGCATTTAACTCAGAGTATATAAAAACCCCATAAACCCTTTAAAGAGTCTTGTTGAACAACTTTTTGGGCCTTACAACACTGAATGGGGGTTACGGTCAGTTTATCACACATTGTTTCTCCCACTGCTCAGGGAGAGAAGTTGTTCCCCTGCTGCAGTGTGGGGTGCCTCCCATGGGAGATAGTTCTCCATGAATGTCATGGATTAAAATTCAATAACCGGGCAGAAACACCAAATTATGTAGTGGCTTCACGTTCGCCGAATTTTGTTTGCTAAATTCAGTGTAGTGGTCTAAATATCTTTTTTCTGTGAAATATGATTATGAGAACAGGAGGCAAAACAGACTTAACTTAAGGATAAAACCAGATAGATTTATTAACACACAAAAGGAAAAGGAAAAATTAGAATCAAAATGAAACCTTTAAAACACTCCCTTCCCCCCACCCTCAACAGTTCACTTTCCCACATGCAACATAAAGAGACAAAACTCAGAGCTTCAGGTCAGTACCACTTATAAAATGTCTTTCATTCAGTCTTTGAGAGAGAGAAGTATATCTCCTGGTGTGTTAGGTAACTTCTACAAAAGAAGCAGTCTCTTTTGTGGCTCCTAGCCCCTACAAAAAGCAGCCTGCCTGAAAACTTCTGCAATTTTGTAGTCCTCCCAAATCATGTAGCCTTCCCATGACTACATAATGGGCCATAGACTCACACTGGGGTTTCCCTGTTTAAAAATGCACACTTTCACAAGCAAAGGATTTCTCATCTTAAGGAGCAGAGATATCTTCTCAATTCTTCATGGACACAAAGGGCTTCTTCTTATCTCTCTCTGTCAAAACATCTTGTAAGATCACATTACAGTTTCTAATTCAACATTCACTCAGTAAATCACAAAAATACCTTTGCTCAAAATCTACAAAGCATCTCCCCAATTATATTGTCTGCGGTTTAAAGGAAATTTCTAGCAAGTCACAATACAGTCTGTTACCACAACTCATAGGAGGTTTTTATGCCTAAAGTTAAGACAACTCGTCATCTTTCCTGCCTGAGAAGTCACTCTTCTTTTACCGACTTTGATATCTTCATATTGTCCCTTTACATCTCTTTAATTCAGCCTTTTCTCTCTCTCTGAAGAAGGTTAGAGTGTTAAAAAAGACTCAATCTGTGTCAGGAAAGAGTTAACATTCTCGCCGGGCCTGCAGACAGTCACGTGGTCTCTGCCCGGCGGGCGCAGCAAAAATCTCAAGCCCACACGGTGAGAGAAAAAGTTCAGAAATGGCAGCAATGATGTCCTGCATGGCTGGTCCTTCTTTCCCCCCCTCCACCCCTTAGTCTCAAAGGGGTAGGCACAGCCAGCCTGGGCTTGGTGCTGCTTCCAGAGGGGGTTAGGGGGCTAGGGGGGCATCTCCCTTGGCCATGCGGCAGCGTGGGGCAGGCCTCAGGGTCGGCTGGATGTTAACAGCCGTAGCTTCTCTTTCTTTGCTGGCAGCCAGGGGAAGAAAGGAGCTCAGCCAGCCAGGCACTGCTCCGTGGCGGCGGCTCCTGGAGACCCAGCCAGGCCTGGTCCGGCCCGGCAGCCTAGGCCGTCCCAGCCCTCTCCCTGCCGGGAGGGAGCCAGGACAGGCTCCTTACCTCTGTCGAGGTTAAAGGCCAAGAGGGCGGTCCCTGCCAAGTCCCAGCTTTTATATGGGTATTTCCAAAAAGTTGCATCAGTTTTCTCAGTGGTCAGACTACAGGCCAATAGCTGAGAACTGGTCCCTGGTAGGTATCTGCCCCCTTCTAAAGCAATTCTAAGGTCCTGACAGGGCAGTATTCTATATTCTTCTTTAACAAAAATTAAAATATTTTTAACCCATAACAATGAACTTCAACATGAGTCCATCTCACGGGCAACACTTCTCCATGAACTGCTGCAATGTGAGTCCATTGTATGGGCAGCAGCCTTCCCAAAACTGCTGCCATGTGGATCACTCTTTCACAGGGTGCAGTCCTTCAAGGACAGACTGCTCCAGCTTGGACCCCCCATGGGGTCACAAGTCCTACCAGGAAATGTGCTTCAGTGTGTGCTCCTCTCTCCATAGGTCTGCAGGTCCCTGCCAGGAGCCTGCTCCAGCACAGGTCTCCCAGTTTCACAGCCTCCTCCAGGCATCCACCTGCTCTGGTGTGGGTCTCCTCCATGGGCTGCAGGTGAATCTCTGCATCCCCATTAACCTCCATGGGTTGCAGGGGATCAGCCTGTTTCACCATGGTCTGCACCACAGGCTGCAGGAGAACCTCAGCTCTGGTGCCTGGAGCACCTCTTCCCTCTCCTTCTGCTCTGAACTTCGTGTCTACAGAGTTGTTCCTCTCACATGTTCTCACACTGCTCTTCTCTGGCCACAATTACAACTGCACAATCACTTTTTTCTTCTTCTTCTTCTTCTTCTTCTTCTTCTTCTTCTTCTTCAATATGTTATCACACAGACGTTACCACCATTTCTAATTGGCCCAGCATGTCCATCTTTGGAGCTGCCTGGAATTGGCTTTGCCAGACATGGAGGAAGCTTCTAGAAGTTTCTCATAGAAGCTGTCTCTGTAGCCCCTCCAGCTACCAAAGCTTGGCCATGCAAACCCAATACAGACTCTCCACACATATTCAGTTTCTAATTCCCGTGAAAATCTGCTATACTTTTCCTGGAACTTTGATATCTCAGTTGCTGTATATGGCACTCTTTTAGTAGCAGTTTGCTGACCCTGACCATCATCTGTGGTATCAGTTTTAATTAGGGGTGGTAATGTTACTTCCTCATCATTATGTGACTTATGTTTCGCATTTTGTCAGGGTAATAGACCCATTTACTGTCTTCCAACTCCTTCATTGGATACAAAAAGTGAGTTGTGAGACTGTGTTTCTGCAAATGGTCCATATTCTACATCCTGCAATTCCTCATGTAAGATTTTCTCTCTCATACACATCCTGAAGCTCCACATGAAGCCTCCTACTAGGACTATGCTCAGCAGGAAGCAACATGCTCTTCCTTATAGAATCATGCTCAGCAGCAAGCAAACCTTCTGCCTGCAGACTCTTTTCCTGATTGTGCTCAGCAACAAGCAACACTTTTTCCCATAACCTACTTTTTCTCTACTCATTTAACTGATCCTGCAATCCTTTCACCAAATCCTGCAGAGATCCAGTCATTTCTCCCTCTGTCCATTTGTTGGCATATCTTTCCTTTTGGGCAGTGGTTAAAGCTGCTCCCAAAATTGCACATAAAATGGCTTTACCTTTCCCCTTTTGTACCCTTTATTCCCTTAACACCACGTTTATGTGTTCAACCACTACCTCAGGGTTATATCAATTTCCATTTCCCCATTCCATGACTGAAGGAGTCAGGCAGGCATTATATTTTCTCAACTTTTCTGAAAACACTGTCAAACACTGACATTTCCTGTACAGTCTTGGCTTGCAGTTGCTCGGATCCCTCCTAGCTGTTAACAGCCAATAGATCACTTCTCAGCACTCCTTGTCAGGAATTCACAGGTAGAGTGATGGTATCCCAGACTCCTTCAATTACAGTATACTGTCTGTGATGCCAAAAATGTGATATCCTACCCTTAAGGGGAAGGAAGCACCAAGACTTGTAAATGCTCATGGTCAACAGGAACGACAAAAGTCAGAGCATCCACAAAAATTCACAAAGTTTTACAAGTAAAATACACACTTGGCAGGGAAATTTGTGTTAGTCCCTGACCTACTATATAGGCACACAGCAGTACGGTTTGGATAAAGAGGTAGGGTGAAAGGGAAGAGAAAAAGAAAGAGATGAAATAAAGAGGGGAGAGAAAGAGAAAGAAAGAAAAAGAGAAAAAGAGATCACCAGTCCTGGTTCCAGTGTCAGTCCAGCCAATGGGATGTCCAGGGTCTTGGGAGCACCACTCAGGCTTGGTAGGGTGTTACAAATGGATATGGGAGTTTAGATAAGTCCTTGCCTTTTGCCCAGGCCTCTGACAGCAGGCAGTAGCTTTATTGGGGCAGCCAGCAGCCCAAAACCCACTCTCATTCACAAGTTCTTTAATAATGGCCGATTAGGTCTATTATAGAATGAATTATTTATTTAATAGACACAAAATTAACAGACATAAGACTTTAAACAGACTATTTACTACACAGCAATAAACAAAGAAAAAGAACTAGTAAATAACATACAGTGCATGATTAAAGGTACCTATATTACAGCTAGTGAAGAAACAGTATAGATTAGGATTCAATGTATCTTACCATCCAATTGCTAATGGGGCACACATTGACATCCTTTGTTCTCAATTTCCAGAAAAGTAACCAGGAAGGTGTGTCCATGCTTTGGGGAGAAGCCACCCCACACGTTTCCAGGGAGTGTGTAAGAGGCTTCTACCTCCGTGATAATTTGTGTGACTTTTATAGTGTAAGACAGGACCTTTTTGGTCACTAACACTTATTTTCTCTTATGTTTTCCCACATCTGCTCTCCATACCAAGATGTTGATTCTTGGTCCAGCTACAGACCTTTTGGAGCCAGGAGATGACCCCTTGCTGGACCTTTGACCCACCTGGGTTATCTCTTCCATCTGCACCAGCCATCTGTGGTAGAGAGAGGGGGGGTATGCCCTGCCACATAGGGGTAGCTTTTTATAGATAAGTTTTCCCGGCTCTGAAGTTAGGTTTCTCGCTTTCTATGCAAGTTAGTTATCATGCGCAGTCCATTATTTCAGACTTTTTTGGAAATGGGTCAGAGGGCTTTGGGGATCTTTGGTGGCCTTGATCTCCCCCTACACTCCATGCCCACTTCTTAGACACATTCCTGTATTTCCACAGTACTGTGTTATATTTATCTCCAGGAGCTAGAACAAAGATGTTTGGCCCAGAGAAGTGCTTCCCCTACCTCTGCATGGCCCCCTTTCTCCAGCCATATTTTGTTCTTTCTCACAACATGTTATTACCAACAATCCTTGGCTGGGTCCACAGCCATCCAGCTATCAGTGTTTGAGACATACACATTAGCCCCTTATCTTCTGGGATTCTACAATGCTTTCAGTCACCTCTTTCAGCATAGATTCTATGAGTCTTGAAATGTTGTCTTGGGTTGCAATATGTTACCAAAAATGTGTAGTCTATTTTCCATCTGTTGAAACTGGTTGGGAAAGTTTTTTCTTTTTCTCTTGTATAACCCATTCCTCATAACTCCAGGGGGGAGGGGGAAGGTGCCTTCTGCTAATGGGCCAACTGTTAAAACCAGGTGGAGCAATATTCCTTATCTCTTCCATGACCCATCTTCCCTCTGGGGGATATCTTCTGTTAATGGGCCATTAAGGCACACCACATGACTGATACAATTACATCATCCCATTGTGAGATGTTCCACCCAGTGGGAGGAGCCAACCATTCCTACCTAGATAAAAACTGAGAATCAGAAACACCAAGCAGCCTGTTTCCCACTGGATTCCCAGAGGAAGACCAGACCCATCTTACCATCACTGGACCCTTTCTACAGGATCATCTCCAACAGAACCACATTTGGCTCTCCAGGAGGACTTATTTTGGACTGCTTCCAACACCCTCACCAACAGGGTGTCAGGTCGGATTCTGACTCTGTCAGTGTTTCTAGGACTTTTTTTTGTTTGTTTGCTTGGTTTTTGTACTACTACATTTGTATTTTTAGTATTCCTAGTAAAGAACTGTTATTCCTATTCTCAAATCTTTGCCTGAAAGCCCTTAATTGCAATATTATAATAATTTGGAGGGAAAGGGTTTACATTCTCCATTCCAAGGGAATCTCCAGCTTTCCCTGGCAGACACCTGTCTTCCCAAACCAAGACAGATGTCTATGATGTCTATGATGTCATGATGATTTTTTACCTTTTCTTTTAAATACCTTTTATGTATTCTCATATTCTCTGTATTCTTAGCACACATAGTTGTAATTTTTTAGCCTGATATTTTAGCTTAGTCTGGTTATTCTGCTAGGCAAGAAGACCAAACATCCTACAAGCCTCACAGCTATCTTAAGAAACCAAGGCTTTAACCTTCTTTCTGGAACATATTTAGTAAACTAGGTTCACACCCCATCTGGAGGGGAATACTTTAGAATAGGGAGATGTCACTCCATTCATTAAAGCTTCTTATTGGGGGATCCTTGTCAGATATGCTAAATTGCAAGGTCCATAAAAATTGTATATACAGTATACTGGGTGTGCATTCCCTGGCGTTTTCCACCTTGACAGGTTGTACACTGTGGGAGGGCACTCCCACACCTGAGTGAGCATTTCTAAATAAGGGAAAAGGTTTCAGTTTACCTCTAGACATTTTAGGAGTTTTAGCTAGAACTTTCTATGGTCTTCTCATAGTGATTGGATCAGTGCCAAGAGAGAAGCACCTGTTGGACCTTGTTACTGTTTATCAAAGCCTGTACCTCTTTCTACTGGCAGTTTGCCAATAGGAGCATCCTTGATCATTAAGTAGAAAAGAGAACAAAGGTGCTCCACGCATTCTCAAGGTGTTTGTAGCAGGTATATGGGGCTTGTCCCTATATTGTGCTCAGCTTCGTTCTTTGTTTTGTATTATTTTCTTTTTGTATTAAACCTTTTTGATTTTCAAGACATACTTGACCATGCTATCTCACTAATTTCTTAAGCCATTCTCTGTGAGGTGCTGGTCACCCTCAGAAGTATAGGAAGAAAATTCCTATAGTGCACCTAAGGATCCTTATTAAATGAGGTAAAACCCCTTTTATCCCCTTAACTGTGTCTGGTTCATAATTCTAGGACCAGAGAAAAAGGCATCACCTAACTTGAAAATGAGATATCCCATACATAGGCATCTGTAGGCATTTGCCTTTAGTTTGGCTTTCAGTTTCACCCCACAAAATACAAATCCCTAAGAACACATTAAATAATAAATATTTTCACTGAATTATAGGTTATAAATTTCAATAGGTTTAGAAAAACATTCACCTTGACTCTGAAAATTATTTCCCAATGAAGATGGCAAAAATTCCTGATCAAGCAAGGCATTCAGACATGTTTAGTGCAGCTAAAATGCCACGAGTCAATATGCGCTATTCTTATTTTGAAATCCTTTCTTCTGCTAGTCTGAACAAGAAACAAAGCTCAATCAATCTAGCTCTTCAACTTGGAACTACAGATGGTTACCGAGGGCCTAACCATTGGCTTCTTCAAAACCTTTAAAAATATTTTTAGGGTGATTTTTAATTTTGCAGGTTGTTTTTCTTAAAAATAATCGTTGAGTTTTTAAAAAAGTTGCTTTAATGTCTACAACAGAGTGCCTGCACACAATGGTAATCAGAGAGAGATGGAAAATGCAATTTCAAGCTAGTTATTGTTCCAAGCTCTCTTTGCAATTTTGTCCACCAGGGAAATAACACACTTTTTTTCCTTTCATAAATTTGCGTTATTGATTGTGTTAGTGCTTGAAAAAACATTACTTAATTTCACATAACTCATTTTTTGCTAAAATCTCAAGATAAAACTGGAATATTATAAAGAATAACTTCTCCACTAGTTTACAGTTATTTAATGTCCTGATTTGAAAGACATGTCTACCAAGGAAGGCGGGAACCTCCCTTGGAATGGAAAATATGACTCTCTTCCCTCCGAATCATTACAACTTTGAAATTACGGGGCTTTCAGGCAAAGATACGGGAAAAGGAATAACAGTTCTTTGCAAATATAAATATGTATAACAAAAGCAAACAAACAACAACAATGGCAGCAACAACAAATACAACTAGAAACCTGATAACAGCCTTCTCTCAGCTGTCAAGCACTTTCCCCTTTGGTGTAGTTATAGTCACAGCCAGCAAGGACACTGTTGGCTCCCAGCCAGGCAGGGAAAGTGCAATGGTTCCGCTGCAGGGGGCACTGTGGGGCAAGCTCAGCCATCTCTCCACTCGGTTAATGGTGGGTGAGCCAGCGGAAGAGATAGAAAAGGGGCTTCCTTTACAAACCCACGGGGTCCCAGTGCCGCTCTGGATGGCAGAATGGGCTGTGGTGGGAACCTCAGAGCAGTGGCTGGAATGGCAGAGGCAGGCAATCCTGGAGTAGCAAACAAAATGTATCAGAAAACTCCATAGCTGTAGCAGCAGCTGTGGGGGGTTCCTGCAAGCACGGGGTACTAGCTTAAAGTGTAACCAAAAAAAAGCCCAAGGCAGTGGCAAAAAACCAGCAGCTGGGCAGCAGCAGCCGGGCTCTCACAAACAACCCGGAGATGCTCTCAGAGGGGGTTGGGGATGAGGGTCCTGGGTTTTCCCCTGAGGCACCTGAATAGGTGGTGAGGGTCCTTTCCAGTGAGATCAGGTGTTCGATAAGGTCCCAGTCCAACTGCCACTCTTACAACCACAGCCTCACTCACGGTAGAAGCAGTAAAAAGATGGAGCTCCACAGTGGCAGGAAATTCTTCCCACAGCAACCGCAGACTGGCCATCCCCCCTCCGATCCAAGAGTGTGTGAAAGGACGGC
Source organism: Acrocephalus scirpaceus scirpaceus (assembly GCA_910950805.1). NCBI lineage: Eukaryota > Metazoa > Chordata > Aves > Passeriformes > Sylviidae > Acrocephalus > Acrocephalus scirpaceus. The sequence goes on from CAJVGK010000104.1 coordinate 37,746, forward strand.
TCACTTTAAAATTTCAAATGTTTATTAAACCTCAATGAACACGACAAAGGACTGAATAAAGAAAAAGGAACAGCACCAGGAGCATGGCTGACTGCCAGAGGCTCATCCACAAAATGGTGGCTCAGCCTTTTATACCCATGGTGTTGCATCAGCCAACCCTGGCCCCTCCCAAAGTCTGCCAGTCAACTCTTCTTTGCCATCCATTGGTGGAGACCCTCTTGCAACTTGATTGGAGGTTAGGTGTTGTCATGCCAAGCCTCCCCAGCAACAAGCTTTCCCCGTTCCCAACTGCCCACTGCAAGGGGCACATGTACACACCCTCCCTCCACATGTCCCTGACAACCCTGACAACCAAGGCTGTCCGGTGGCAACAATAAAGGGGGGGGGGATGAGATAAACAAGGTAATTTTGTTGCAAATGAAGTCATTGTTAGTCCAGTGCTCCTTGTTAAATGTTCACCCCCACCCTGTTAATCACCTCTTTTGTTCCCTTTCTGCTGCTCCTTCGAGCTGAGCCCCGTAGCTACCCCAACACCCAACATAGCAACCAAAAAGCCAAGGGGAGGAGAAATCCAGCAGACATGCAAATAGAGGAGATGCAGTGCCAGCTGGGAGAAGAAATTATTGCTCCAGACCAGAAAAACTTTATTAGACTTAACCACCAAGACACATGGATGGACCATGCAAGGAGTGAGACTGCCTCCTCCCAAGGTCGAGTGGTTTTCACCCCTCACCCTGACTCTCAGAGACGTTGCCCAGAGAGGGACCCCCTGGAATTTCAGAGCCAACCAAGCCTTTGGGATTGGCCGTGAGGACCGTGAACCCGACCCTGCCTGCACTCCAGTGGACAAGCTGCTGCACATCTCCTCCGAGTTGCTTCTGAGAGCAGCCTGCACTCCAGTGGACGGAACTGCTGCACACCTCCTCCGAGTTGCTTCTGGGAGCAGCAGAAGCGTGCACTCGACCCGTCGGCCCCCACCCTGAGCTGATCACAATAAAGGCTTTTAAAAGGAGAAAAATCTCCTGCCCTGTTTATAACAAGGGGGGGGGGGGGGGGGGGGGGACGATGGGGAGAACAGAGGGTGTCCAAACAACAAAGTACATTAACATAACCATACATCAACAAAACTTCTCTTAACATACACACAATATTCATCCCTTAATTGTGAGAGCAAATCATCATATTACCCATCTATAACAAAGAGCAAGAGAGAGCCAGGAGCTGAGCTCAGCCCCTCATCCCCCAGGCAAAATCTCAAGGTATCTCTGCACTTCCCACGAGAAAGCCCCCACCAGCTAGGAGGGAAGCCAGATGCACCCTTCCCCCTCCTCCTCCTCTCAACCACATCCTTTGTTCTCTTAAGTATCGGTCGTTATCATATCTTAGGCAACAGATGGGACAAAATTCCCTGAGAGAAAGGAAAAAAAAAAAAGGGAAAATCATAACCTCCAACACATCCACCCCAAATTTTTTCCCATACCAACATGTTCCATCGAATTTAAACTTTTAAACTATATTCATACATGCATTACCCTAATTATATACATATATATATCCAGATCTGGATACAGGCACAGTGTGACAGACAGTTCACCCTGTCATGATCCAGTTATTCAAGTTATTAGAAATGCCTCTGCTGAATTAAGTTGCATATGCCAAAGTGAATAGTATGGGTTTTATTTGATAGTAAATATGAGAGAGACAGAGGGAGAGAGAAAAGAAAGAATTAGAAAATAGGTGGGGAGGACTGAAAGAGTGACAGAGACAGAATAAGGAAAATATCACCACTCTGTGGATCTCAACGATGTTCCATTGATCCTCTCCAGCTGGTCTTCCTGGTGGTGAAGGTCCCCCCCAAAAGCATAGAATCCAGTGGGTTAATATACACTCAGGCCAGGTGGGAATGCTCAGGTAAGTCCGTCCCCCGGGGGTGGCAGGGAAATCTCTTGCAGCAGACTCCGGATCTGTTGCATCATGTGCAATCCTGTGGTGCAAGGCCTCTGGGGAGTGTTTTGGGGGGTCTTTGATGGATTATGACACCCCCTCAGCTGCCTCTCAAGTGAATGTCCTGTGGATGTGGCCTGTTGGGTTGAGGGTTCCATAGATAGACCGGTTTGTGTAAGGGAGGACGGGTGTTCACTGCCTTTGACCAGAGCTTGTGCCACACACTTGAAACCTCCTCCTCCCCTTGTTTCAGGGGGAGTAAACCTGGTTTCTGTGGGCTGTGGTCACCCACATCCCGAACTCAGCCAGGGAAGAATCTCTGCTGTGTTTGGCTTTCTTGTGGATGCATTCCTCTCCCTCTGATGCCTTAAGTTTTAGCTTTTTATATTTTTCAGACCCTGTACTGCATTAGTGTATAACTCTGAACTTCATATAGAGTGTTAGTAAGCTCTCATCACAGTTTGGTCAGACAAAAAAATCCTTCCAGGCCTAACAATCAAGGTTATCATCAGAGCAAAGTAAATTTGGGGGGGGGCAAACTGGGGGAATGTGACTTTATTACCTGAATCTGTAATTGGACAGTTAACTCCTGATATGCAAATAGACCAAACTTATATCTGCCAAAAAAAACTCATGACTGTCGTCCATCTTGAGTGTAGCCTCTGCCAGACTCTTGCACTGCCCAAGGTGTATCTATTGAAGACCTTTAATAAATACCCACTTTATTCTCTAACTCTGTTTAGCCTCTGATCTAGGTAGCCTCTCCAGGCATCACCTCAGCCTTGTTTGTTTTTCCCTATGAGACACTAATTTTGAAGACTTTAAAAAAGCTATGTATATTGCTGATTTAGCTGAAAAGATAGGCTTTACTGAAATCTGTTAAAACTTAGAGGATGGTTAAAGAGAGACTGGATTTTAGATAAGCTATCCCAGATCTACTAACTCATTGCTTGTCAACTTTATGTTTGTGTAAGCTTGCTTGCAATGAAAAACAGAGAAACTAATCAATACCTCAGGAACACAAAACAATAACAAACCTCCTGTTTTCAGAACCAACCTATTGAAATAGGCCTGGGAAACAGGAAACAAGGAGTCCTACCAAGGATCCATTAATCACATGCAGCAAAAAGGTTGAAAGTTTAGAACGAGGAAGACTAATTTTACTTCCTCATTTCTAGTGACCCCTCCCCAGAATAGACCCCCGACTCATTTCAGGGAACAAAGCCTTTTTGTAAATTAGCATGCGAAGTGGAGAAGAAGAGGTGACAAGGGTATGAATATGCATTTGTATTTTGTGTATTCAACACTATTGTGGATTAAAGGCTTTGTAATTACCTGTGATCTTGGTAGCGTGCATTAGGGAAATATCCCAGCACTGCCCTGCATCATAATAAACATACACTTTCTAACTTAAGCTGTTAGAGAGTCTTTTGTCCGTCACAGTTGGGTATCGATATTAGATCGATATTCATATTTTAATAAATCACCTAGGCTTGAGATGATTGAACAATAGTGTTATCTAGGTGGCCTAACTTACAGTCCAAAGTTCCAGTCAGGTACCTTCAGGGAGGCTTCTTTGGTTGTAGCTTCTTTATGCAGTTTTTGTTATAATGGGCAAAACACTTCTACAACAATGTTTAAGTCACTAATTATTAAGGGGCTTTTCAATACCTTCTGAGGGTCCAATTCTAGCCGCAAGTCCCGGATAGAATGACACCTTTCGGAGCCACTCAACCCAAAGCTCTGGCGAGGTATCAAAGCCTCAGGCAAACTTGTAAAGCAATTTCAGTGAATTCAGCTAAGCAGTGTGATAGCTCTTAGCAATGAATTTCAGCTCGCAGTGATATTCAGCTTTTGCTTGCTAAGTGCCTGGCAAAAACAGGGAGAGAGAGGAGAGAGGCGTATGCAGTTCCTTAGATGATGTCCTCATTTCGGCCTCTCGAAGGTTTGCAGGGACA
>CAJVGK010000105.1:0-41298 GCA_910950805.1 Acrocephalus scirpaceus scirpaceus
TTTCGAGGTAAATTTGGGATATTTACCTCCAAAAATTTTGGTAAATTTGGGAGATTTACTTCCAAAAATTTTGGTAAATTTTGGAGCTGAATTTGGGAAATTTACTTGTAAAAATTTTGGTAAATTTTCGAGGTAAATTTGGGAAATTTACTTCCAAAAATTTTGGTAAATTTGGGAAATTTACTTCCAAAAATTTTGGGAAATTTGGGAAATTTACCTCCAAAAATTTTGGTAAATTTTCCAGGTAAATTTGGGAAATTTCCCTCCAAAAATTTTGGTAAATTTGGGAAATTTCCCTGCAAAAATTTTGGTAAATTTGGGAAATTTCCCTCCAAAAATTTTGGGAAATTTGGGAAATTTACTTCCGGGAAATTTGGGAAATTTACTTCCAAAAATCTTGGTAAATTTGGGAAATTTACTTCCAAAAATTTTGGGAAATTTGGGAAATTTACTTCCGGGAAATTTGGGAAATTTACTTCCAAAAATCTTGGTAAATTTGGGAAATTTACTTCCAAAAATTTTGGTAAATTTTCCAGGTAAATTTGGGAAATTTACTTCCAAAAATTTTGGTAAATTTTCGAGATAAATTTGGAAAATTTACTTCCAAAAATCTCGGTAAATTTGGGAAATTCACTTCCAAAAATTTTGGTAAATTTTGGAGGTAAATTTGGGAAATTTCCCTCCAAAAATTTTGGTAAATTTTTCATGTAAATTTGGGAAATTTACTTCCAAAAATTTTGGTAAATTTTGGAGGTAAATTTGGGAAATTTCCCTCCAAAAATTTTGGTAAATTTTCCAGGTAAATTTGGGAAATTTACTTCCAAGAATTTTGGTAAATTTTCCAGATAAATTTGGGAAATTTCCCTCCAAAAATTTTGATAAATTTTCGAAGTAAATTTGGGAAATTTCCCTCCAAAAATCTTGGTAAATTTGGGAAATTTACCTCCAAAAATTTTGGTAAATTTGGGAAATTTACCTCCAGAAATCTTGGTAAATGTGGGAAATTTACTTCCAAAAATTTTGGTAAATTTTCCAGGTAAATTTGGGAAATTCACTTCCAAAAATTTTGGTAAATTTGGGAAATTTCCCTTCAAAAATTTTGGTAAATTTGGGAAATTTTCCTCCAAAAATTTTGGTAAATTTTCGAGGGAAATTTGGGAAATTTACTTCCAAGAATTTTGGTAAATTTTCCAGGTAAATTTGGGAAATTTACTTCCAAAAATTTTGGTAAATTTTCCAGGTAAATTTGGGATATTTACCTCCAAAAATTTTGGTAAATTTTGGAGGTAAATTTGGGAAATTTCCCTTCAAAAATTTTGGTAAATTTGGGAAATTTCCCTCCAAAAATTTTGGTAAATTTTTTATCTTTAAACCTTTTTTTTTAAGGTTAAAAAAAAATTGAGGAAGTTTTTTCCCCAATTTATTCATCTCACCCTCAAAACTCCTGTCCCTGTATGATCAAACCCTCCCTCCGTGGTGTTTTCCCTGCTGGAATTCCAGGTTTGGATTCCTGCTGGGGCTGATCCCATCGAGCTGCTGCCCCTGGATGGGTTTGGGATGGAAATAAATCAGGAATGGTTGGGTGGGGACAGGGCTGGGCCTGGCCACGTCCCCTTCCATCCCAAAAGGGCTTGGAAAAGCTTTTGTGCACAGCTGTGGTTGTGTTTTCCAGCTTTTATCCGTGCAGGAACGTTCTCTCCTCCGTGCTCTGGGTGGTTGGAAATTGCAGGGCTTGGAAAATTTGGGTTTTTTCGGTGTTTTTATGAATTTCAGTGGGATTATCTAAGGAAAAATCCGGTTTTGCCAGGATTTGTGGAGCTGCTGGTTGGAGTAGGAAGTGGAGGAGCAGCTCCAGGATTCAATTAATACCACTCCCAAATTTTCATGAATTTCAGTGGAATTATCCAAGGAAAAATCAATTTTTGCCAGGATTTGTGGAAATGAATCTGGGAATGATGAGGGCTGGCAGTGCTGCTGTCCCATTCCTTCTAGGATATTATCCCATTATCCCAATATCCCAATTTCAAGGGTTGTTGTGGAGTAGGAAGTGGAGGAGCAGCTCCAGGATTTAATTAAGACCTGTCCCAAATTCTCATGAATTTCAGTGGAATTATCCGAGGAAAAATCCGTTTTTGCCAGGATTTGTGGAAATGAAGTCAGGGATGATGGCTGGCAGTGCTGCTGTCCCATTCCTTCCAGGATCTTATCCCATTATCCCGTTATCCCATTATCCCATTTCAAGGGTTGTTGTGGAGTAGGGAATGGAGGAGCAGCTCCAGGATTTAATTAATTAATTTAATTAATACCTGTCCCAAATTCTCATGAATTTCAGTGGGATTATCTAAAGAAAAATCCGTTTTTGCCAGGATTTGTGGGAATGAAGTCAGGGATGATGATGGCTGGCAGTGCTGCTGTCCCATTCCTTCCAGGATCTTATCCCATTATCCCCAGGATAACAACATTATTCCCATTTCAAGGGTTGTTGTGGAGTAGGAAATGGAGGAGCAGCTCCAGGATTTAATTAATTAATTTAATTAATACCTGTCCCTAATTGCTGTGTGCATTCCCTGGAGGAAATGGGAATGAGAAAGAATTCCAGGAGCAGAGCTGGATAAAGCTGCAGAAATTCCATATAATTTAATATTTATGGTATAAATGTGCTGGATAAAATCAAGGTGGATTGGGAAGTGAGAGCCCATGGATGTGGCACCTTGGTGGGAATGGGAATTTGCTCCATCCCTGCATTCCCAGCAGATCCCACTCTAATCCAGGGCTATAAATATTCCTGGTGTGCTTGCCTGGCTGACGTGGCTGTGCCAGGGATCTCACTGGGAGCAGGAGAATTCAGAGGTTTTTAAGTGGTGCTGTTGATTTTTGATTTTTGGTGGAGCTGGGAGTGAGGGTGGCACCAGGAGAGCTGGGATCACATTCCTGATCCTGGGATCTCACTGGGAGCAGGAGTTGGGGAATTTGGAGGTTTTAAGTGGTTGCTGCTGATTTTTGGTGGAGCTGGGAGTGAGGACGGCACCAGGAGAGCTGGGATCACATTCCTGATCCTGGGATCTCACTGGGAGCAGGAGTTGGGGAATTCAGAGGTTTTAAGTGGTTGCTGCTGATTTTTGATTTTTGGTGGAGCTGGGAGTGAGGGTGGCACCAGGAGAGCTGGGATCACATTCCTGATCCAAGGATCTTGTTGGGAGCAGGAGTTGGGGGAATTTGGAGGTTTTAAGTGGTGCTGTTGATTTTTGATTTTTTGGAGCTGGGGGTGAGGACGGCACCAGGAGAGCTGGGATCACATTCCTGATCCAGGGATCTCACTGGGAGCAGGAGTTGAGGGAATTCAGAGGTTTTTAAGTGGTGCTGTTGATTTTTGAGTTTTGGTGGAGCTGGGGGTGAGGGTGGCACCAGGAGAGCTGGGATCACATTCCTGATGCTGGGATCTCATTGGGAGCAGGAGTTGGGGAATTCAGAGGTTTTTAAGTGGTTGCTGCTGATTTTTGATTTTTGGTGGAGCTGGGGGTGAGGACGGCACCAGGAGAGCTGGGATCACATTCCTGATCCTGGGATCTCGTTGGGAGCAGGAGTTGGGGGAATTTGGAGGTTTTTAGGTGGTTGCTGCTGATTTTTGATTTTTGGTGGAGCTGGGGGTGAGGGTGGCACCAGGAGAGCTGGGATCCTATTCCTGATCCTGGGATATTCCTGCTCTGGGGGATGGGAGCCACACTCGCTGTTCCAGCTTCCCTCAGAGCGCCTGAGCTGGTCTGTCCTGAGGGACTCGGATGTTCCAGCTCAGGGGGGGCAGGGCTGGGTGGGATTTGGGGGGGGAATTCCTGGCTGGGAGGGTGAGGAGGGAATGGGATGGAATTCCCAGAGCAGCTGTGGCTGCCCCTGGATCCCTGGGAGTGCCCAAGGCCAGGCTGGAGAGGAGAAGCTCCAGGGAAAGCTCAGAGCACTTCCAGAGCCTGAAGGAGCTCCAGGAGAGCTGGAGAGGGATTTGGGGTGAGGAATGGAATTCCAGGACACAGGGAATGGATTTAAACTGGGAAAAGGGGAATTTGGGTGGGATATCAGGAAGGAATTCCTGGCTGGGAGGATTCAGGGCCAGGCTGGAGAAGAGAAACTCCAGGGAGAGCCTGGAGCCACTTCCAGAGCCTAAAGGGGCTCCAGGAGAGCTGGAGAGGGATTTGGGGTGAGGGATGGAATTCCAGGACACAGGGAATGGATTTAAACTGGGAAAAGGGAGGTTTGGGTGGGATTTTGGGCAGGAATTCCTGGCTGTGAGGGTGCTGAGAGAATGGGATGGAATTCCCAGAAAAGTTGGGTCCTGGGAGTGTCCCAAGAAAAGGTTGGAGAAGATCCAGGGAGCCACTCCAGTGGTTAAAGGGGCTCCAGGAGAGCTGGAGAGGGATTTGGGATGAGGGATGGAATTCCAGGACACAGGGAATGGATTTAAACTGGAAAAGGGAGATTTGGATGGGATTTTGGGCAGGAATCCCTGGCTGGGCTGGAATTCCCAGAGCAGCTGTGGCTGTCCCTGGATCCCTGGGAGTGTCCAAGGAAAGGCTGGAGAAGAGAAGCTCCAGGGAAAGCTCAGAGCCTGAAGCTCTCCGGGAGAGCTGGAGAGGGATTTGGGATGAGGGATGGAATTCCAGGACACAGGGAATGGATTCAAACTGGAAAAGGAGAATTTGGGTGGGATTTTGGGATGGAATTCCTGGCTGGGATGGAATTCCCAGATTTGCTGTGGCTGCCCCTGGATCCCTGGAGGGTCCCAGGCCAGGCTGGAGCCCCTGGCACAGTGGGAGGTGTCCCTGCCCTTGGGATGAGCTCTGAGCTCCCTTCCCACCCAAACCATCCTGACATTCCCGGACCCCAAACGGGATTTTTCTCCAATCCCAACCCGTGATCCTCTCCAGTGCCGCCCTGGGGGGGTTTGGGGTGAATCCCAAACTTTGGGAATTCAGCCCACGCAGGGAAAGGCCCCGTTAAACCCCACTGGGGTTTGTGGTGCCCTCCTCTGACCCCAGCTCATTTCCTGAATTATTTCTGTGTGGGGCCAGCTCTGCCCTCCCTGTGCCACCCCCTGGGGTTTGTCCTTGGCACGGAGCTGCTGCTGCCAGCGGGGTCCTGCCCCAGCCATGGGGGTTTTATTCACACTCAGTTCAGGATCTGCCTTGGAGGTTTTTTTGGTGGAGGGGGTGATAAATAAAGGATTTGGGTGCTTTATTCACACTCAGCTCAGGATCTGCCTTGGAGGTTTTTTGGTGTGGGGATGATAAATAAAGGATTTGGGTGCTTTATTTACATTTCAGTGTGCTCAGGACCTGTTTTGGAGGTTTGTTTTTGGTGGAGGGGATGATAAATAAAGAATTTGGGTGTTTTATTCACACTCAGGGTGCTCAGGGTCTGCTTTTGAGGGTTTTTTTTTGGTGGAGGGATGATAAATAAAGAATTTGGGTGCTTTATTCACACTCAGTGTGTTCAGGACCTGTTTTGGAGGTTTGTTTTTGGTGTGGGGATGATAAAGAAAGGATTTGGGTGTTCTATTCACACTCAGTGTGCTCAGGATCTGCCTTGGAGGTTTTTTGGTGGAGGGGGTGATAAATAAAGAATTTGGGTGCTTTATTCACCCTCAGTGTGTTCAGGATCTGCCTTGGAGGGTTTTTGGTGGGGAGGGATGATAAATAAAGCATTTGGGGTGCTTTATTTACACTTCAATATGTTCAAGATCTGCCTTGGAGGTTTTTTTGGTGGTGGGGGTCATAAATAAATCCCTTGGGGTGCTTTATTCACACTCAGTGTGTTTAGGATCTGCTTTTGAGGGTTTTTTTTTGGTGGTGGGGGTGATAAATAAAGGATTTGGGTGTTCTATTCACACTCAGAGTGCTCAGGACCTGCCTTGGAGATTTTTTTGGTGTGGGGTGAAATCCTAAAAGTCCCCAGAGGAGAGTTTTAGTGAGGCAGGTGGCACTCGAGGAGGATTTTTCTGTGCTCATCCATAGAGTTTGGGATAAAAACCCCCAATTTCTGTCAACTTAGGCCTGACTTTGAATCCATCTATTCCAAAAGAGATTTTTTTTGGTGAGGGGAAAGTCTAAAAGTCCTCAAAGGAAAGTTTTAGATTTTAGTTTTTAGCCTTTGGGTGCTTTATTGACACTCAGAGTGCTCAGGACCTGCCTTGGAGGTTTTTTGTTGGGGGGTGAAATCCTAAAAGTCCTCAGAGGAGAGGTTTGGTGAGGATGGTGCAGGTGGCACTCGAGGAGGATTTTCCACGCTCATCTGTGAATCTGGGATAAAAAAACTCCACAATTTCTATCAGCTCAGACCTGCCTTTGAATCCATCCATTCCAAAGGAGATTTTTTTTTTTTTGGGTGAGGGGAGAAGTCTAAAAGTCCTCAGAGGAGAGTTTTAGTGAGGCAGGTGGCACTCGAGGAGGATTTTCTGTGCTCATCCATAGAGTTCGGGATAAAAACCCCTGATTTTTGTCAGCTCAGACGTACCTTGGAACCCATCTATTCCAAAAGAGATTTTTTTGGTGTGAGGATGAAATCCTAAAAGTCCTCAGAGGAGAGGTTTAGTGAGGTGAGGCAGGTGGCACTCAAGGAGGATTTTTCTGTGCTCATCCATAGAGTTTGGGATTAAAAAAATCCCAATTTCTGTCAACTTAGGCCTGGCTTTGAATCCATCCATTCCAAAAGAGATTCTTTTGTGAGGGGAGTAAAGTCTAAAAGTCCTCAGAGGAGAGGTTTGGTGAGGATGGTGCAGGTGGCACTCGAGGAGGATTTTCCACGCTCATCTGTGAATCTGGGATAAAAAAACTCCACAATTTCTATCAGCTCAGACCTGCCTTTGAATCCATCCATTCCAAAGGAGATTTTTTTTTTTTGGGTGAGGAGAGAAGTGTAAAAGTCCTCATAGGAAAGTTTTAGTGAGGATGATGCAGGTGGCACTCGAGGAGGATTTTTCCATGCTCATCCATGGAGTTTGGGTTCAAAAATCCCAATTTCTGTCAACTTAGGCCTGACTTGGAATCCATCCATTCCAAAGGAGATATTTTGGGAGGAGAGTGAAGTCTCAAAGTCCTTAAGATCCCCTTAATTGGGGTTTTTTATCCCAGATTCCATGGATGAGCGTGGAAAAATCCTCTACCTCAGGTGCCCCCTGCCTCAGCCTCACTAAAATTTCCCTCTGAGGATTTTTGGACTTTTCTCCTCCACCAAAAAATTCTCTTTTGGAATGGACGTGTTCAAAGGCAGGCCTAAGTTGATACAAACTGGGATTTTTGATCCCAAACTCCAAAAAGATGAGTTTTCCCAGTTTCCAAAGGGGTGAGTTCCAAATTCCCAAAGAAATGGATGAATTTTCCCAATTCCCAAAGGAATGGATGAATTTTCCCAATTCCCAAAGAAATGGATGAATTTTCCCAATTCCCAAAGGAATGGATGAATTTTCCCATTTCCCAAAGAGATGAGGTTTCCCATTTCCCAAACAACGGGGTGAGTTTTCCCAAATCCCCAAAGAAATGGATGAATTTTCCCGATTCCCAAAGAAATGGATGAATTTTCCCAATTCCTAAAGAGACGAGGTTTCCCATTTCCCAAAGAGATGAGGTTTCCCATTTCCCAAACAACGGGGTGAGTTTTCCCAAATCCCCAAAGAAATGGATGAATTTTCCCAATTCCCAAAGAAATGGATGAATTTTCCCAAATCCCAAAGAAATGGATGAATTTTCCCAAATCCCCAAAGAAATGGATGAATTTTCCCAAATCCCAAAGAAATGGATGAATTTTCCCAATTCTCAAAGAAATGGATGAATTTTCCCAAATCCCAAAGGGGTGAGTTTTCCAAATTCCCAAACAAAGGGATGAGAATATCGGGATGTGCAGAAAACATCAGGATATGGAGCAAACATGGGGATTTTGCCCAGATCTGTGCCCCGTGTCCGTGTTTGAGGCTCCTCAGCTCCTCAAACCCTTCCCTGAATTCCCTCAGTTTCCTTTCCTCTGCTGTGCTGGAGCCCAAACTCTGCTTTCGTTGTTTCTCTCTTTAATTTTTTCCTTTTGCAGATGTCATTCTCTGCCACCTGACAAAGGAACAGAACACAGCAATTTTCCATAACCTAAATAGCGGCTCTGTGCTTCCAGCTCCCCTGGAACTGGAATTAATTCAGTGTGTGGGATTTTAATTGGCTCCTTGTGGGGAGGAACGGCAGATGAGCTGCAGCTCTGCTTCCCCTTCCCTTCCTCCCCTCAGATCTTTGTCACTCTCCTCGTCTTTCACTTCCAGGAGTCGCTCAGGTTGTTTTTCCTCGGATTCTTTTGTTGAAATTCCTCCCTGCCAGGCACAGGAATGTCACGGATGGGGCGGCGTCCTTCAGCTTGGGATAAATCCCTGGGATGGATGGAGGGAGTTGGGAATTGTTCCTCCACTCCTGAAGTGCCTGGTGGTGGTTTGGGGAGGTGGGGATGGATGGAGGATGGATCCATGGATGGATGATGGATGATGGATGATGGATGATGGATGGATGATGGATGGATGTTGGATGGATGATGGATGATGGATGGATGGATGATGGATGGATGGATGATGGATGATGGATGGATGATGGATGGATGGATGATGGATGATGGATGGATGGATGATGGATGGATGGATGATGGATGATGGATGGATGGATGATGGATGGATGATGGATGGATGATGGATGGATGGATGATGGATGATGGATGATGGATGGATGGATGATGGATGGATGGATGATGGATGATGGATGGATGATGGATGGATGGATGATGGATGATGGATGGATGGATGGATGATGGATGGATGATGGATGGATGGATGATGGATGATGGATGGATGGATGGATGATGGATGGATGATGGATGGATGGATGATGGATGGATGGATGGATGATGGATGATGGATGGATGATGGATGGATGGATGATGGATGGATGGATGGATGATGGATGATGGATGGATGATGGATGGATGGATGATGGATGATGGATGGATGGATGGATGATGGATGGATGATGGATGGATGGATGATGGATGATGGATGGATGGATGATGGATGGATGATGGATGGATGGATGATGGATGGATGGATGATGGATGATGGATGATGGATGGATGATGGATGATGGATGATGGATGGATGATGGATGGATGATGGATGATGGATGGATGATGGATGATGGATGGATGATGGATGGATGATGGATGGATGGATGGATGGATGATGGATGGATGGATGATGGATGGATGATGGATGATGGATGATGGATGGATGATGGATGGATGATGGATGATGGATGGATGATGGATGATGGATGGATGATGGATGGATGATGGATGATGGATGGATGGATGATGGATGGATGGATGATGGATGGATGATGGATGATGGATGATGGATGGATGATGGATGGATGATGGATGGATGATGGATGGATGATGGATGATGGATGATGGATGGATGGATGGATGGATGATGGATGGATGATGGATGGATGATGGATGGATGATGGATGGATGATGGATGATGGATGGATGATGGATGGATGATGGATGATGGATGGATGATGGATGATGGATGGATGATGGATGGATGATGGATGGATGGATGATGGATGGATGGATGATGGATGGATGATGGATGATGGATGATGGATGGATGATGGATGGATGATGGATGGATGATGGATGGATGATGGATGATGGATGATGGATGGATGGATGGATGGATGATGGATGGATGATGGATGGATGATGGATGGATGATGGATGGATGATGGATGATGGATGATGGATGGATGGATGATGGATGATGGATGATGGATGATGGATGGATGATGGATGGATGATGGATGATGGATGGATGATGGATGATGGATGGATGATGGATGGATGATGGATGATGGATGATGGATGGATGATGGATGGATGGATGATGGATGGATGATGGATGGATGATGGATGATGGATGATGGATGGATGGATGATGGATGATGGATGGATGATGGATGATGGATGGATGATGGATGGATGATGGATGGATGATGGATGATGGATGGATGATGGATGGATGATGGATGGAGGATGGATGATGGATGATGGATGGATGGATGATGGATGATGGATGGATGATGGATGATGGATGGATGATGGATGGATGATGGATGGATGATGGATGGATGATGGATGATGGATGATGGATGGATGGATGGATGATGGATGGATGATGGATGGATGATGGATGGATGATGGATGGAGGATGGAGGATGGAGGATGGATGGATGGATGATGGATGGATGATAAGAATGGAAAAAGCCTCCCCAAGTGCCACCTGCACCATCCTCACCAAACCTCTCCTCTGAGGACTTTTAGGATTTCACCCCCCCAACAAAAACAATGTCCAAGGCAGGCCCTGAGCACCCTGAGTGTGAATAAAGCACCCAAAGGACACTCCCTGCTGTGGCTGGGTGGATTTAAATCGTTCTGGAATGGGCTGCATTCCAGCAGGGAATAAAGAGGGAAAAAAAAGGGAAAAAAACCAGGGAAACAACAGGGAAAACCAGGGGGAAAAGCTAGGGAAAAACCAGGGGAAAAACAGGGAAAAAACAGAGAAAAAAAACAGGGAAAAAATGGCAAGGTGGAGATGGGGAAAAAGTGTGAGGTGATTTAAATAGTTCTGGAATGGGGTAGATTCCAGCAGGGAAAACAGGGAAAAAACAGGGAAAAAACTGGGAAAAACTGGGAAAAAGGGGCTGCTGGAAATGAGGGAAAAGCTGTGAGGTGCTTCAGCTGGTGGGCTCAGACCTGGTGTTGAGAGGAGCTGGAATTCCCTGCAGGATCTTTTGATTGCTGAACATTCTTTCCATTTCTTTTTTATTTCAGGGGATTTGTCCTTTTCCCCTGCAGCGAGCGCCCTGCGTGCCACAGGAGTGGGGACATAGCCCAGGTAGGTGCCAGCAGCACCCACAGGCACCAAACACCTCCTGAGCCCCAAATCCGGGCACTTCTCACCCAGAATTTGGGTAGGAATGATCCTAAAGCCCCAAATCCGGGCAGTTCCCACCCAAAATTTAGGTGGGAAAGATCTCCAAGCCCATCCAGTCCCAAATCTGGGCGCTTCCCACCCAAAATTTGAGTGGAAAAGGTCCCAAATCCCATCCAGCCACAAATGCAGGCATTTCTCACCCAAAATTTGGCTGAGAATGATGCTAAAGCTCATCCAGCCCCAAATCTGGGCATTTCCCACCCAAAATTCCAGATAGGAAAGATCTCAAAGCCCATCCAGCCCCAAATCTGGGCATTTCCCACCCAAAATGCGGGGTTGGATGGATCCTAAAGCTCATCCAACCCCAAATCTGGGCATTTCCCACCCAGAGTTTGGGTTGGAGTGATCCCAAAGCCCATCCAGTTCCAAATCTCAGCATTTTTTACCCAGAATTCAGGTTGGAAGGATCCCAAAGC
The DNA here is from genome assembly GCA_910950805.1 of Acrocephalus scirpaceus scirpaceus. Lineage (NCBI taxonomy): Eukaryota > Metazoa > Chordata > Aves > Passeriformes > Sylviidae > Acrocephalus > Acrocephalus scirpaceus. The sequence continues at coordinate 11,485 of CAJVGK010000105.1, forward strand.
CCATCCAGCCCCAAATCCGGGCATTTCTCACCCAAAATTTGGCTGAGAATGATGCTAAAGCCCATCCAGCCCCAAATCTGGGCATTTCCCACCCAAAATTCCAGATAGGAAAGATCTCAAAGCCCATCCAGCCCCAAATCCGGGCATTTCCCACCCAGAATTCGGGATGGGATGGATCCTAAAGCCCATCCAGCCCCAAATCTGTGCATTTTTCACTCAGAATTCAGGGTGGGAAGGATCCTGAACCCCACCCAGCCCCAAATCTGGGCATTTCTCACCCAAAATTTGGGACTGGAAGGATCCAAAGCCCATCCAGCCCCAAATCCGGGCATTTCCCACCCAAAATTCCAGATAGGAAAGATCTCAAAGCCCATCCAGCCCCAAATCCGGGCATTTCTCACCCAGATTTCAGGTGGGTGGGATCCCAAATCCCATCCAGCCCCAAATCCGGGCATTTCCCACCCAAAATTCGGGGTTGGATGGATCCTAAAGCTCACCCAGCCCCAAATCTGGGCATTTCTCTTCCAGAATTTGGGGCTGGATGGATCCTAAAGCTCACCCAGCCCCAAATCCGGGCATTTTTTTCCCAGAATTTGGGTTAGAAAGATCCTAAAGCTCACCCAGCCCCAAATCTGGGCATTTCCCACCCAGAATTCAGGTGAGAAGGATCCTGAATCTCACCCAGCCCCAAATCTGGGCATTTCCCACCCAGAATTTGGTGCCTCTCCATTTGGAATGGTTGTTCTGAATTCCATCATTTTCCCTGGATTTTGCTGATCCTTCAGGTCCCTTCCATCCCAAACCCCTCCCTGACGCCGCTCCTCGATTGTTTCAATGTTCTCTGTCTTAAATTCTTAATTTAAAAAAGATCTGAGTTTTGATAGGAATATCCAAAATATAATAATAATAATAATAATAATTAATAAATAATAATCCATATTCAAGGTCTTGAGTCACTGACCTGCCTCAGGAGCAGCTCCAGAGGTGTTCCCTGTTCCTCCAAGCAATAACCAGGCAGGCAGAGTTGTTTTTTCGGGCAAAAATCCCATTTTTAGTTGATTCCAGTAGTTTTTATCCTCAATCCTGGTGTGGGGCTGGATTTAGAATGTTCCCCTGTTCCTCCAAGGAATAACCAGCCAGGCAGAATTCTTTCTTGGACAAAAATAATTTTTTTAGGAAATTCCATTGGTTTTTTATCTTCAATCTCAGCGTGGGGCTGGGTTTGCAGTGTTCCCCTGTTCCTCCAAGCAATAACCAGGCAGGCAGAGTTCTTTCCTTGACAAAAATCTTTTTTTAGTTGATTCCAGCAGTTTTTTATCCTCAATCCCAGTGTGGGGCTGGATTTAGAATGTTCCCCTGTTCCTCCATGGAAAAACCAGCCAGGCAGAGTTCTTTCTTGGACAAAAATAATTTTTTTAGTTGATTCCAGCAGTTTTTATCCTCAGTCCTGGTGTTGGGCTGGATTTGGAATGTTCCCCTGTCCCTCCAAAGAGTAACCAGCCAGGCAGGGTACTTTCCTTGACAAAAATCACTTTTTTAGGAGATTCCATTGTTTTTTTATCCTCAATCCCAGCATGGGGCTGGATTTAGTGTTCCCCTGTTCCTCCGTGGAATAACCAGGCAGGCAGAATTGTTTCTTGGGAAAAATAATTTCGTTAGGAGATTCCAGCAGTTTTTATCTTCAGTCATGGTGTTGGGCTGGATTTAGAATGTTCTCCTGTTCCTCCGTGGAATAACCAGGCAGGCTTAGTTGTTTCTTGTGTAAAAATCTCATTTTTAGTTGATTCCAGCACTTTTTATCCTCAATCCCAGTGTGGGGCTGGGTTTAGAATGTTCCCCTGTTCCTCCAAGGAATAACCACCCAGGCAGAATTGTTTCTTGGTCAGAAATCACTTTTTAAAGTTGATTCCATTGGTTTTTATCCTCAATCCCAGCGCGTTTGCAGTGTTCCCCTGTTCCCCCATGGAATAACCAGGCAGGCAGGGTTCTTTCCTTGACAAAAATCCCATTTTCAGTTGATTCCAGTGGTTTTTATCCTCAGTCCTGGCATGGGGCTGGGTGTGCAGTGTCCCCTGTTCCTCCAAGGAATAACCAGCCAGGCAGAATTGTTTCTGTGACAAAAATCACTTTTTAGGAGGTTCCATTGATTTTTTTATCCTCAATCCCGGTGTTGGGCTGGATTTAGAATGTTCCCCTGTCCCTCCAAGGAATAACCAACCAGGCAGAGTTCTTTCCTTGACAAAAATCCCATTTTTAGTTGATTCCAGCACTTTTTATCCTCAATCCCAGTGTGGGGCTGGGTTTAGAATGTTCCCCTGTTCCTCCATGGAATAACCACCCAGGCAGAATTGTTTCTTAGTCAGAAATCACTTTTTAAAGTTGATTCCATTGGTTTTTATCCTCAATCCCAGCGCGTTTGCAGTGTTTCCCTGTTCCCCCATGGAATAACCAGGCAGGCAGGGTTCTTTCCTTGACAAAAATCCCATTTTCAGTTGATTCCAGTGGTTTTTATCCTCAATCCTGGCATGGGGCTGGGTGTGCAGTGTCCCCTGTTCCTCCAAAGAATAACCAGGCAGGCAGAGGTTTTTTTTGGGCAAAAATCCCATTTTTAGTTGATTCCAGCAGTTTTTATCCTCAATCCCAGTGTGGGGCTGGGTTTGCAGTGTTCCCCTGTCCCTCCAAGCAATAACCAGGCAGGCAGAGTTCTTTCCTTGACAAAAATCACTTTTTTAGTTGATTCCATCAGTTTTTCTCCTCAATCCGGCTCAGGGCTGAGTGTGCAGTGTCCCCTGTCCCTCCAAGCAATAACCAGGCAGGCAGAGTTCTTTCCTTGACAAAAATCACTTTTTTAGTTGATTCCAGCAGTTTTTTATCCTCAATCCTGGTGTGGGGCTGGATTTAGAATGTTCCCCTGTTCCTCCAAGCAATAACCAGGCAGGGTTCTTTCCTTGACAAAAATCGCTTTTATAGTTGATTCCAGCAGTTTTTTATCCTCAATCCTGGCATGGAGCTGGATTTAGAATGTTCCCCTGTTCCTCCATGGAAAAACCAGCCAGGCAGAATTCTTTCCTTGACAAAAATCCCATTTTCAGTTGATTCCAGCAGTTTTTATCCTCAGTCCTGGCATGGGGCTGGGTGTGCAGTGTCCCCTGTTCCTCCAAAGAATAACCAGGCAGGCAGAGTTGTTTTTTGGGCAAAAATCACTTTTTTAGTGGAGTCCAGCAGTTTTTTATCCTCAATCCCGGCATGGGGCTGGGTGTGCAGTGTTCCCCTGTCCCTCCAAGCAATAACCAGCCAGGCAGAATTCTTTCCTTGACAAAAATCCCATTTTCAGTTGATTCCATCAGTTTTTTATCCTCAATCCTGGTGCATTTGCAGTGTCCCCCTGTTCCTCCATAGAATAACCAGGCAGGCAGAGTTGTTTTTTGGACAAAAATCCCATTTTCAGTTGATTCCATCAGTTTTTATCCTCAATCCCGGCGCATTTGCAGTGTCCCCTGTCCCTCCAAGCAATAACCAGGCAGGCAGGGTTCTTTCCTTGACAAAAATCCCATTTTCAGTCGATTCCATCAGTTTTTATCCTCAATCCCAGCATGGGGCTGGGTTTGCAGTGTCCCCTGTCCCTCCAAGCAATAACCAGTCAGGCAGGGTTCTTTCCTTGACAAAAATCACATTTTCAGTTGATTCCATTGGTTTTTATCCTCAATCCCAGCGTGGGGCTGGATTTGGAGTGTCCCCTGTCCCTCCAAAGAATAACCAACCAGGCAGAATTCTTTCCTTGACAAAAATCCCATTTTCAGTTGATTCCATTGATTTTTTATCCTCTATCCTGGTGTTGAGCTGGATTTAGAATGTTCCCCTGTCCCTCCAAGCAATAACCAACCAGCCAGAGTTCTTTCCTTGACAAAAATCCCATTTTTAGTTGATTCCAGCAGTTTTTTATCCTCAATCCCGGCATGGGGCTGGGTTTGCAGTGTTCCCCTGTCCCTCCAAGGAATAACCAGGCAGCCAGAGTTGTTTCTTGGGCAAAAATAATTTTTTTTGGAGATTCCATCGGTTTTTATCCTCTGTCCTGGCATGGGGCTGGGTTTGCAGTGTTCCCTTGTTCCTCCAAGCAATAATCAGCCAGCCAGAATTCTTTCCTTGACAAAAATCCCATTTTCAGTCGATTCCATCAGTTTTTCTCCTCAATCCTGGTGCGTTTGCAGTGTCCCCTGTCCCTCCAAGCAATAACCAGGCAGGCAGGGTTGTTTCCTTGACAAAAATCCCATTTTCAGTTGATTCCATTGATTTTTTATCCTCTATCCTGGTGTTCAGCTGGATTTAGAATGTTCCCCTGTTCCCCCAAGCAATAACCAGCCAGGCAGAATTCTTTCCTTGACAAAAATCCCATTTTCAGTCGATTCCATCAGTTTCCCCCAGTCCCGGCTGGGTGTGCAGTCCCCAGCAGAGGGCGCTGTGTCCCCGCACTGGAGCCGTGCGGGCGCTGCCAGCCCCGCTCCTCATCCCAGCCGTGCCCGTAATTAACTGAGACTCTCATTAGCGCTAATTTAGGGGCTGGACATCCTCATGTGATCGCTGCTCCTTTCCCTCCGTGCCTGGCAGAGTTTCCTCTTGCTTCACTTTGCTAAAAAAAAAAATAACAAACCATAAAAAAGAAATATAAATGTCATTTCCCTGTCCCACTTTGCGTCACTTTGCCCTGGTTTGTGCTCTTGGGGCGTCCTCCAGGAGATGTGGGAGCCTGGCTGAGAGTCAGAGATTTATCCAAACCAGGAGGAAAATGGGAAAAAACAAATTGGAAAGATCAGGGAGGTTGGTGTTGTAATTTCTGGTGGGGAATGTTGGTGCTCCAGCTGAGAGTAAATCTTTATTCACAGATTTTTAGGGATTTCTGCAGCCCTGGGTGCTCAGCAGGGACCTGACAGGAGGGGACAGCCAGGGGGGTCAGGCTCTGCTCCCAGGGGATAAAAGAATCCAAACCAGGAGGAAAAAAAGGAGGAAAAAGGGGAAAAAAAGGATGAAAATTCAGGGAGGTTGTTGTTGTAATTTCTGGTGGGGAATGTTGGTGCTGCAGCTCAGAGTAAATCTTTGCTCACAGATTTTTAGGGATTTTTCCAGCCCTGGGTGCTCAGGGGGACCTGACAGGAGGGGACAGCCAGGGCAGGTTTAACCCAAACCAGGGGAAAACAGGGAAAAAAAAATAGGAAAGCTCAGGGAGGTTGGTGTTGTAATTTCTGGTGGGGAATGTTGGTGCTGCAGCTCTGAGCATATCTTTGCTCACAGATTTTTAGGGATTTCTGCACCCCTGGGTGCTCAGGGAGGACCTGACAGGAGGGGACAGCCAGGGGGGGTCAGGATCTGCTCAGAGAGGGTAAAAGGACAGGTTTGACCCAAACCAGGAGGAAAAAAAGGAGGAAAAATGAAAAATGAAAGAGGAAAGCTCAGGGAGGTTGTTGTTGTCATTTCTGGTGGGAAATGTTGGTGCTCCAGCTCAGAATAAATCTTTGCTCACAGATTTTTAGGGATTTTTCCACCCCTGGGTGCTCAGGGGGACCTGACAGGAGGGGACAGCCGGGGGGTCAGGCTCTGCTCCCAGGGGATAAAAGAATCCAAACCAGGAGGAAAAAAAGGAGGAAAAAGGGAAAAATAACAGAGGGAACTCAGGGAGGTTATTCTGCTGTAATTTCTGGTGGGAAAAGTTCATGCTCCTGCTCAGAGCAAACCTTTCCTCACAGATTTTTAGGGATCTCTGCAGCCCTGGGTGCTCAGGAGGATTCAGAGCTCAGCCCGGGCTGGGTTGGGGTGGTGGCCCCGCTGCCATTGTTGGATCCTTGGCTGTTTTTAACGGGATATTTTGGGATATTTTTAGGGATGTGACAAATGCAGCTCCGGGCCTGGATCTGGGAATATTTCTGGAGCAGGGAGGGGCAGAGAGGGACCTGTGGGGCTGGGAAATTCCAGGGAAAGGGATGGGGAATTCCTGGGGAAGGGATGGAGAATTCCTGGGGAAGGGGATGGAGAATTCCTGAGAGGTCTGGGAATTCCTGGGAAAGGGATGGGGAATTCCTGGGGAAGGGGATGGAGAATTCCTGGGGAAGGGCTGGGGAATTCCTGGGGAAGGGGATGGAGAAATCCTAAAGGAGCTGGGAAAGGGCTGGAGAATTCCTGAGAGTTGGGAATTCCTGAGAGAGCTGGAATAGGAGTGGAGAATTCCTGGGAAAGGGCTGGAGAATTCCTGAGGGAACTGAGAAGGGGATGGAGAAATCCTAAAGGAGCTGGGAAACGGGATGGAGAATTCCTGAGAGGTCTGGGAATTCCTGGGAAAGGGCTGGGAATTCCTGGGAGAGCTGGAATAGGACTGGAAAATTCCTGAGGGAGCCGGGCAGGGGCTCAGGCTGGAGCAGAGCGGGGTCAGGGGGACATTCCCGATGTCCCCAATCCCTGGCAGGAGGGGACAGGAGGGGCTCTGCTCCCAGGGGAGCCCAGGCCAGCAGGGAAGGGCCTCAGGGTGCTGCAGGTGGGACAGCAGCAGGAATTTCCTCCTGGAGAGGGTGGCCAGGCCTTGGGAAGAGCTGCCCAGGGAGGGTTGGAGTCCCTGGGGGTGTCCCAGGATCCCCTGGAAGTGTCCCAGGATCCCCTGGGGGTGTCCCAGGAATCCCTGGAGATATCCCAGAACCTCTGGATGTGTCCCAGGAACCTCTGGAGGTGTCCCAGGAACACCTGCAGGTGTCCAAGGATCTCCTGGAGATATCCCAGAACCCCTGGAGTTGTCCCAGATCCCCTGGAGGTGTCCCAGGATCTCCTGGGGGTGTCTCAGGATCCCCTGGAAGTGTGCCAGAACCCCTGGGGGTGTCCCAGGAACCTCTGAAGGTGTCCCAGGATCTCCTGGAGATATCCCAGAACCCCTGGAGGTGTCCCAGGAATCCCTGGAGATGTCCCAGGAACACCTGGAAGTGTCCCCAGAACCCCTGGATGTGTCCCAGGAACCTCTGGGGATGTCCCAGAATCCCCTGGAAGTGTCCCCAGAACCCCTGGAGGTGTCCCAGGAATCTCCTGGAGGTGTCCCAGAACCCCTGGGGGTGTCCCAGGAATCTCTGGGGGTGTCCCAGGAATCTCTGGAGGTGTCCCAGAACCCCTGGAGGTGTCCCAGGATCCCCTGGAGGTGTCCCAGAACCCCTGGGGGTGTCCCAGAACCTCTGGAGGTGTCCCAGGATCGCTGGAGGTGTCCCCCAATCCCTGGATGTGACACTCGGAGCTCCAGGTTGGGGATTTGAGATTTGATTTCATTTCAGGTTGGATTTGATGATCCCAGAGCTCTTTTCCCACCCCAATAATCCCAATTTTTTTCCCATAATCCCGATTTTTTCCCCCCTTTTTAACCCTTTGTGGTCCCACCAACACTCTCACATCCTCACTGATTTTTGGGTGATTTTTGGGTGATTTTTGGGTGATTTTTGGGTGATTTTTTCCCTCTCTCACCTCTCCCCCATTCCTGAACTGACACAAATTTTTTTTTTTTTTTGGAATTTGTTCCCTGCAGGAACAGAACTGCCCTGGCTCAGGGTGAATCCCATTTCCCAGGGGTCATTAAACCAATTAATTTTTTCATTAATTGCTGATCCTGGAGGATTGGGGGCACCTGAACCACCTTGAACTGAAACATCAAAACCCAAATTTTATCCCAACCCCTCCCTGGGGACATTTCCCTCCTTCCCCTCGTTCCTGCAGGGAATTTTTCCCAACTGGAAGGAAAAAAAGGGAAAAATTCCCTCCAAAAATCCATCCAGGGAGGGAATTTTAAAATATTAAAATATTATATATTATAAAATTAATTATTATAAATATTAAATATTAAATATTATAAAATATAAAAATAATAGTAAAATATTAAATATCAAAAAAATTCCAAAAAAATCAATCCAGGGAGGGAATTTTTCCCTTTTTTCCTTTTTTTCTGGGAAAAGTTCCCCTGCAGTAAAATATTAAATATTTTTAATATTAAATAGTAATTTAATTTAAATCAATTAATAATTAATTAAAATTATTAAATAATTAAATAATTGAATAATTAAATAAATACTTAAATAAATAATTAATTTAAAATATTAAATATTGTTTAAAATCCCTAAAAACACCCCACAAAAATAATCCTGAAAATGCAGCTCTGCTTCCAAATAAATCCATCCAAATTTTTCCCTTTTTTTTAGGAAAAATTCCCTGCAGTAAAATATTAAATATTTTTAATATTAAATAGTAATTTAATTTAAATCAATTAATAATTAATTTAAATTATTAAATACTTAAATAAATAAATAAATACTTAAATAAATAATTAATTTAAAATATTAAATATTGTTTAAAATCCCTAAAAACACCCCAAAAAATAATCCTGAAAAAGCAGCTCTGATTCCAAATAAATCCATCCAGGGAGGGAATTTTTCCCTTTTTTCCTTCCAGTTGGGAAAAATTCCCTGCAGTAAAATATTAAATATCAAAAAATTTCCAAATAAATCAATCCAGGGAGGGAATTTTTCCCAGAAAAAAAGGAAAAAAAGGGAAAATTCCCTCCCTGGATGGATTTATTTGGAAGCAGAGCTGCTTTTTCAGGATTATTTTTATGGGATGTTCTAAGGGAATTTAAACAATATTTAATATTTTAAATTAATTATTTATTTAACTATTTATTTAATTATTTAATTATTTGAATTAATTATTAATTAATTTAAATTAACATTTAATATTAAAATATTTAATATTTTATTAATTTAATATTTAATAAATATTATTAATATTAATATGTAATATTAATAAATATTTAATATTTATGCAGGGGAATTTTTCCCAGAAAAAAAGGGAAAAATTCCCTCCCTGGATGGATTTCTTTGGAAGCAGAACTGCTTTCTCAGGATTATTTTTGTGGGGTGTTCTAAGGGATTTTAAACAATATTAAATATTTTTTTAAATTTATTTATTTAAGTATTTAAGTATTTAATAATTTAAATTCATTATTAATTGATATAAATTAAATTACTATTTAATATTAAAAATATTTAATATTTTACTGCAGGGAATTTTTCCTAAAAAAAAAGGGAAAAATTTGGATGGATTTATTTGGAAGCAGAGCTGCATTTTTAGGATTATTTTTGTGGTGTGTTTTTAGGGAATTTAAACAATATTTGATATTTAATATTTTACTGGATAAATCCCCAATTTTTTGGGAATGGCTCTGCAGCCTTCAGCCTTTCCCAGGGGAGCTCCAGGAATCCCAAAGCTCCGAGGCCCCTCTGGAATTTCCAGGGTCAGGAATTCCCCCTGAGCTGCAGCCTCGGCCAAAATTCCTGCAGCTTTTGGGATGTCATTGGTGTGAATTTAAAAATTCCTGCAATTTTTGGGATTCTGTTCATGTGAATTTAAAAATTCCTGCAGGTTTTGGGATTCTGTTCGTGGGGATTTAAAATTCCTGCAGCTTTTGGGATTGTGTTCGTGGGGATTTAAAAATTCCTGCAGCTTTTGGGTGTTATTGGTGTGGATTTAAAAATTCCTGCAGCTTTTGGGTGTTATTGGTGTGGATTTAAAAATTCCTGCAGCTTTTGGGATGTTACTGGTGTGAATTTAAAAATTCCTGCAGGTTTTGGGATTCTGTTCATGGGGATTTAAAAATTCCTGCAGCTTTTGGGATGTCATTGGTGTGAATTTAAAAATTCCTGCTGTTTTGGGGATGATGTTGGTGTGGATTTTAAAATTCCTGCTGTTTTTAAGGTGCTGTTCATGTGAATTTAAAAATTCCTGCAGGTTTTGGGGATGTTATTGGTGTGGATTTAAAAATTCCTGCTGTTTTTGGGATGTTATTGGCGTGGATTTTGAAATTTCTGCCATTTTTGGGGATGATGTTGGTGTGGACTTTAAATTTCCTGCTCTTTTTGGGATGTTATTGGTGTAAATTTTAAAATTCCTGCCATTTTTGGGATGGTTTTGATGTGAATTTAAAAATTCCTGCAGTTTTGGGGTGTTGTTAGTGTGGATTTAAAAATTCCTTCAGTTTTTGGGATTCTGTTCATGGGGATTTAAAAATTCCTGCAGTTTTTGGGATGTTATTGGCGTGAGTTTAAAATTCCCGCTGTTTTTGGGATGCTGTTCATGGGGATTTTAAAATCCTTGGTTTTAGGATGCTCCTGGTGAGGATTTTAAAAATTCCTGCTGTTTTTGGGGGGTGTGGTTGCTGTGGATTTAAAATTCCTGCTGTTTTGGGGATGTTTTTGGTGTGGATTTTGAAATTTCTGCCATTTTTGGGGATACTGTTGGTGTGGATTTAAAAATTCCTGCTGTTTTGGGGATGTTATTGGTGTAAATTTTAAATTTCCTGCTGTTTTTGGGATGTTGTTGGTGTGGATTTTAAAATTCCTGCCATTTTTAGGATGGTTTTAGGATGCTGTTCATGTGGATTTATAATTCCTGCAGTTTTTGGAATGCTGTTCATGGGGATTTAAAAATTCCTGCCATTTTTGGGATGTTCTTGGTGTGGATTTTGAAATTTCTGCCATTTTGGGGGATGTTACTGGTGTAAATTTAAAAATTCCTGCTGTTTTTGGGGTGGTTTCAGTGTGGATTTTAAAATTCCTGCAATTTTTAGGATGTCGTTGGTGTGGATATAAAAATTCCTGTCATTTGGGGTTGTTACTGGTGTAATTTCCTGCTGGTTTTGGGGTGGTTTTAGTGTGGATTTTGAAATTTCTGCCATTTTTGGGGATACTGTTGGTGTGGATTTAAAAATTCCTGCTGTTTTTGGGGTGGTTTTAGTGTGGATTTTAAAATTCTTGCCATTTTTAGGATGCTGTTCATGTGGATTTTAAATTTCCTGCTCTTTTTGGGTTGTTATTGGTGTAAATTTTGAATTTCCTGCTGTTTTTGGGATGGTTTTGGTGTGAATTTTGAAATTCCTGCTGTTTTGGGGATGTTCTTTGTGTGGATTTTGAAATCCCTGCAACTTTTGGGATGTCATTGGTGTAAATTTCAAAATTCCTGCTGTTTTTGGGGTGGTTTTAGTGTGGATTTTGAAATCTCTGCTGTTTTTGGGATGTTGTTCATGTGGATTTTAGAATTCCTGCCATTTTTGGGACATTATTGGTGTGGATTTTAAAAATCCTGCCATTTTTAGGATGCTGTTCATGTGGATTTAAAAATTCCTGCTGTTTTGGGGATGTCATTGGTGTAAATTTTAAAATCCCTGCTGGTTTTGGGGATGTTTTTGATGTGGATTTAAAAATTCCTGCAGTTTTGGGATCTTGTTGGTGTGGACTTTAAAATTCCTGCTGTTTTGGGGATGTTTTTGGTGTGGATTTTAAAATTCCTGCTGTTTTTAGGATGTTCTGGGTGTGGATTTTGAAATTTCTGCCATTTTGGGGGATGTTACTGGTGTAAATTTAAAAATTCCTGCAGTTTTTGGGGTGGTTTCAGTGTGGATTTTAAAATTCCTGCCATTTTTAGGATGTCGTTGGTGTGGATATAAAAATTCCTGTCATTTGGGGTTGTTACTGGTGTAATTTCCTGCCGTTTTGGGGTGGCTTTAGTGTGGATTTTGAAATTCTTGCCATTTTTGGGGTGTTGTTAGTGTGGATTTTAAATTTCGTGCTGTTTTTGGGGTGGTTTTGGTATGGATTTAAAAATTCCTGCAGTTTTGGGGTGTTGTTAGTGTGGATTTTGAAATTCCTGCTGTTTTGGGGATGTCATTGGTGTAAATTTTAAATTTCCTGCAATTTTTGGGGTGGTTTTATTGTGGATTTTAAAATTCCTGCTGTTTGGGGGATGTTGTTCATGTGGATTTTAAAATCCTTGCTTTTGGGATGCTCCTGGTGAGGATTTTAAAATTCCTGCTGTTTTGGGATGTTCTTGGTGTGGATTTTGAAATTTCTGCCATTTTGGGGGATGTTTTTGGTGTAAATTTTAAAATTCCTGCCATTTTTGGGATCTTGTTCGTGTGGATTTTAAAATTCTTGTTGTTTTTGGGGTGGTTTTAGTGTGGATTTTGAAATTTCTGCCATTTTGGGGCTGTTACGGGTGTAAATTTTAAAATTCCTGCTGGTTTTGGAATACTGTTCATGTGGATTTAAAAATCCTGCTGGTTTTGGGATGTCATTTGTGTGGATTTTGAAATTCCTGCCATTTTTGGGGTGCTGTTCATATGGATTTTAAAATTCTTGCTGTTTTAGGGGTGGTTTTGGTGTGGATTTTAAAATCCCTGCAGTTTTTGGGATGTTTTTGGTGTGAATTTAAAAATTCCTGCTGTTTTGGGGATGCCATTGGTGTGGATTTTAAAATTCCTGCCATTTTTGGGATGTTACTGGTGAATATTTTAAAATTCCTGCTGTTTTCGGGTGGTTTTAGTGTGGATTTAAAAATTCCTTCTGTTTTTAGGATGTTTTTGGTGTGGATTTTGAAATTCCTGCCAGTTTTTGGGATGCTGTTCATGTGAATTTTAAAATTCCTGCTGTTTTGGGGCTGTCATTGATGTAAATTTTAAAATCCCTGCAGTTTTTAGGATGTTTTTGGTGTGAATTTTAAAATCCCTGCCATTGTCAGTGACAGCACAGATCCCCTTTGACTCCTGGAATTATTTGGGCTGCAATAATTCCATTAAAATTTAGGAACAAACCAGGGATTTTCTCTGCTTTGGAACAGCTGCCAGCATTTGTTCAAACTGCAACATTTAAACACAAATTTTATAAAATTTTTTTTGTTGTTATTTTACCCTCCAAAAGGAGGAAAAGTTGAATTTTTAATTTTATTTTTTTGGGATGAAATGGAGCTGGAAATTCCAACAATCCCTGGGGTATCCCGAGCAGGGGGAGCTGTTCCAGCACAATTTGTTCTGTGAGCGTTGGGACATTTTTAAATTTCATTTTCCAAACAAATCCTGGAAATTTGCATCCCAGAGGCAAAAAATTAATTCAAAAATAGCTTTGAGATGGGTCCTGGTGTCTCCTTGTGCTGAGGATCCCTGGAATTCTGGAGGGGTTTGAGGAGATTGAGCTGGAACCCCAAATATTTCCTGAGGAATCTTTTCCTGTCAGGAAAATATTAATAGAAAATATTAATATTAATATTAATAGAAAATATTCTCCTGGAATTACGAGAGACAGGTCCTGGAAGGGATAAAAACACTGCTAAACCTGCCTGGTTTGAACAGAAAATATTCCCTTGAAGTTATTCAGGATGGGTCCTGGAAGGGATAAAAACACTGCTAAACACAGCTGGATTTAACAGAAAATATTCCCTTGGAATTGTGAGTGATAGGTCCTGGAAGGGATATAAAGAACACTGCTAAACCTGCCTGGTTTGAACAGCAGATATTGCCCTGGAATTATGCAGGACAGGTCCTGGAAGGGATAAAGAACACTGCTAAACACAGCTGGATTTAACAGCAGATATTCCCTTGGAATTGTGAAGGACAGGTCCTGGAAGATAAAGAACACTGCCAAACCCACCAGGTTTTAACAGAAGATATCCCCTGGAATTGTGAAGGATAGGTCCTGGAAGGGATATAAAGATCACTGCCCAAGCTGGATTTAACAGCAGATATTCCCTGGAGAGAGGATGGGTCCTGGAAGGGATAAAGAGCAGACATTGCCCTGGAATTATGAGAGACAGGTCCTGGAAGGGATATAAAGAACACTGCCCCAGCTGGATTTAACAGAAAATACTCCTCTGGAATTACGAGGGATGGGTCCTGGAAGGGATAAAAACCACTGCTAAATCCAGCTGGTTTTATCAGAAAATATTCCCCTGGAATTATGCAGGGATGGGTCCTGGAAGGGTTATAAAGAACCCTGCTAAACCTGCCTGGTTTGAACAGAAAATATTCCCCTGGAATTGTGAGGGACAGGTCCTGGAAGGGATGTAAAGAACACTGCCCCACCTGGATTTAACAGCAGATATTCCCTGGAGAGAGGACGGGTCCTGGAAGGGATAAAGAGCAGATATTCCCCTGCAATTATGAGGGACAGGTCCTGGAAGGGATAAAAAACACTGCCCTAGCTGGATTTAACAGAAAATATTCCCCTGGAATTACGAGAGACAGGTCCTGGAAGGGATAAAGAACCCTGCTAAACCCAGCTGGTTTGAACAGAAAATATTCCCTTGGAATTATGAGTGACAGGTCCTGGAAGGCATAAAGAACACTGCCCTACCTGGATTTAACAGAAAATATTCCCCCAGAATTACAAGGGACAGGTCCTGGAAGGGATAAAGAATCCTGCTAAACACAGCTGGTTTGAACAGAAAATACTCCCTTGAAATTAGGCAGGATGGGTCCTGGAAGGGATAAGGAGCCCTGCTAAACCCACCTGGTTTGAACAGCAGATATTCCCCTAGAATTATGCAGGATGGGTCCTGGAAGGGATAAAGAACACTGCTAAACCCGCCTGGTTTAACAGCAGAGATCCCCTGGAATTATGCAGGATGGGTCCTGGAAGGATAAAGAACACTGCCCCATCAGGTTTGAACAGAAAATATTCCCTCAGAATTACAAGGGACAGGTCCTGGAAGGGATATAAAGAACACTGCTAAACCTGCCTGGTTTGAACAGCAGATATTGCCCTGGAATTATGAGTGACAGGTCCTGGAAGGGATGTAAAGAACCCTGCCCAAGCTGGATTTAACAGCAGATATCCCCTGGTGGGAGGATGGGTCCTGGAAGGGATAAAGAGCAGATATTCCCCTGCAATTATGAGTGACAGGTCCTGGAAGGGATAAAAAACACTGCCCTAGCTGGATTTAACAGAAAATATTCCCCTGGAGTTATGAGGGATGGGTCCTGGAAGGGATAAAGAACACTGATAAACCCAGCTGGTTTGAACAGAAAATATTCCCCTGGAATTGTGAGTGACAGGTCCTGGAAGGGATGTAAAGAACGCTGCCCCAGCTGGATTTAACAGCAGATATTCCCTGGAGGGAGGACGGGTCCTGGAAGGGATGAAGAGCAGATATTGCCCTGGAATTGTGAAGGACAGGTCCTGGAAGGGATAAAGAACACTGCTAAACCCAGCTGGTTTTATCAGAAAATATTCCCCTGGAATTGTGAGGGATAGGTCCTGGAAGGGATGTAAAGAACACTGCCCCACCTGGATTTAACAGCAGAGATCCCCTTGTGGGAGGATGGGTCCTGGAAGGGATAAAGAGCAGATATTGCCCTGCAATTATGATAGATAGGTCCTGGAAGGGATTAAAGAACACTGCCAAAGCCAGCAGGTTTTAACAGCAAATATTCCCTGGAGGGAGGACGGGTCCTGGAAGGGATAAAGAACATTGCCCCAGCTGGATTTAACAGAAAATATTCCCCAGAGTTATGAGGGATAAAAAACACTGCTAAACCTGCCTGGTTTGAGCAGCAGATATTCCCCTGGAATTGTGAGTGATAGGTCCTGGAAGGGATGTAAAGAACGCTGCCCCAGCTGGATTTAACAGAAAATATTCCCCCAGAATGATGAATGACAGGTCCTGGAAGGAGTAAAGAACACTGCCCAAGCTGGATTTAACAGCAGATATTCCCCTGGAGGGAGGATGGGTCCTGGAAGGGATGAAGAGCAGATATTGCCCTGGAATTATGAGGGACAGGTCCTGGAAGGGATATAAAGAACACTGCCCCAGTTGGATTTAACAGCAGATATTCCCCCAGAATTACAAGGGACAGGTCCTGGAAGGGATAAGAACCCTGCTAACCCCCCTGGTTTAACACCTGCCCTGTCCCCCCCGGAGTTTTGAGGAATGGGTCACAGAGGAGATAAAACCTCTCCCAAACCGGTTTGAACGGCTGGAGAACAAAAACATTTTTGGTTTCACACAGGAAAATCAGTTCTGACTGAGGAATTCACAGCGAGTGTCAGTGATGCAACCTCAGCCACGGCCGGGGTGAAATGAACTCTGATTTATCAGCTCTGAGGGCTGACCTGGGACTTCAGGGAGGTTTAATGACAGTGAGACAGCTTTATAAAATAAATTTATAGATTTATAAAATAAAAGGTTTTAATAATGACCAAAATAATGAATCATCAAATGATTCATCAATAATGAATTATCAAATGAAAGAAATAGAATTTGGGCACAATGCAGCACCACAACCCCAAGCCAAAAAATTCCCAATTCCAGATAAATCCTGGTGACACCCCAAAAAAACCCCAAAATTCCCAATTCCAAACAAAACCTGGTGACACCCCAAAAAAACCCCAAAATTCCCAATTCCAAACAAACCCCAGTGACACCCCAAAAAAACCCCAAAATTCCCAATCCCAGCCAGACCCCAGTGACACCCCAAAAAAAACCCCAAAATTCCCAATCCCAGCCAAACCCCTGCAGCACCACAACCCCCAAAAAAACCCCAAAATTCCCAATCCCAGCCAGACCCCAGTGACACCACAACCCCCAAAAAAGCCCAAAATTCCCAATCCCAGCCAAACCCCGGTGACACCCCAATCCCAAAAAACCCCAAAATTCCCAATCCCAGCCAAACCCCAGTGACACCCCAATCCCAAAAAAACCCTAAAATTCCCAATCCCATCCAAACCCCAAATGCAATTGAGGAGTTCCAAACCTGGAGCTCTTTGAGGTGTTTGTGCTTTTACCCCAAATCCTTTTTACCCTCCTGACCTTCCCCAAATTCAGATTTTTCCCTCTGCCCTCATTTCCCTTCATGGGGAGCCAACCCTGGAATACGAAATCTGTAAAAATCCGTTTTTTTTTAAAAAAAACCCCAACAACAACAACTTGAAATTGTTTTTTTTTGGCCGTTCCTCATCCCTGAACCCAGTGCAGCGAGAGGAGCCCTGACCTGAAGCGCTGACGTGGGTTTGGAGAACCCAAAACAACAACAACAAAATTCAATCCTGTTCGTGCTCAGCCAGGAAAACAAGCGAGGTCGGATTTCAGCTCCCGGAGATTCTTGGAATTCATCCCGGCTCTGATTCAAGCGCGTTGGGCAATGCTGGGCTGGGAAGGGACCTCGGACGTGAAGCACGAGGGGTTCTGGGGGGGTTTGGAGCTCTCCCGAGGTCACCTCGTTCCTGCAGGCCGGGACTGGGAGGATTTCTTGGAAATGTGGATGTGTTCGGCAGGGCCAGGCTGAGGGTTTGTGGTGAAACGTTCTCTGATGGTTCCTGGGGTGATGGAAATGTGCTGCTGTTTGTTCACATTCCTTCCCGAGAAAAGTGATGTGAGCTCGTGGTGTTCTTCTGGGGAAAGGGGGAAGTGACTGCTGGGCTTCGTGTTCTCGTGAGAAATGGGGAAATGCTTCATCTTTTGCATATTCCCCCCAAAAAATGGGGGAAACAGCTCCTGTTCTTTATATTCCCCCTCAAAATTGGGGGAAACTCCTCCTCTTCTTCATATTCCCCCCAAAAATGGGGGAAACAGCTCCTCTGCTTTAGATTCGCCCCCCAAAAAATGGGGCTGACAGCTCCTCTTCTTCACATTCTCCTCTGAAATGGGGAAATTCTTTCTCTTTTTCATATTCCCCCCCAAAAATGGGGAAACAGCTCCTGTTCTTTATATTCCCCCTCAAAATTGGGGGAAACTCCTCCTCTGCTTGATATTCTCATCTGAAATGAGGGAAACGCTTCATCTTTTTCATATTTCCCCAAAAAATGGGGAAAACAGCTCCTGTTCTTTGTATTTCCCCCTCAAAATTGGGGGAAATTCCTCCTCTGCTTGATATTCTCATCTGAAATGGGGGAAATGCTTCCTCTTTTTCATATTCCCCCCCAAAATGGGGGAAACTCCTCCTCTTCTTTATATTCCCTCCCAAAAATGGGGGAAACAGCTCCTGTTCTTCATATTCTCCTCTGAAATGGGAGAAATT
The DNA here is from genome assembly GCA_910950805.1 of Acrocephalus scirpaceus scirpaceus. Lineage (NCBI taxonomy): Eukaryota > Metazoa > Chordata > Aves > Passeriformes > Sylviidae > Acrocephalus > Acrocephalus scirpaceus. The sequence continues at coordinate 29,333 of CAJVGK010000105.1, forward strand.
CTTCGTCTTTTTCATATTCCCCCCAGAAAAAGTGATGCAAACTCGTCATGTTCTTGTCTAGAATGGGGGAAACTCCTGTGCTTCATATTCCACCCCAAAATGGGGGAAACGCTTCCTCTTTTTCATATTCCCCCCAAAAATGGGGGAAACAGCTCCTGTTCTTTATATTCCCCCTCAAAATTGGGGGAAACTCCTCCTCTGCTTCATATTCCCCCCCCAAAAAATGGGGCTGACAGCTTCTCTTCTTCATATTCTCCTCTGAAATGGGGAAAATTCCTCCTCTTCTTCATATTCACCCCAAAAATGAGGGAAACTCCTCCTGTGCTTCATATTCCCCCCCAAAAATGGGGCTGACAGCTCCTCTGCTTCATATTCCCCCTCAAAATTGGGGGAAACTCCTCCTCTGCTTCATATTCTCTTCTGAAATGGAAGAAACGCTTCCTCTTTTTCATATTCCCCCCGAAAATGGGGGAAACTCCTCCTATTCTATATATTCCCTCCTAAAAATGGGGGAAACAGCTCCTGTTCTTTATATTCCCCCTCAAATTGGGGGAAATTCCTCCTCTGCTTGATATTCCCTCCCAAAAATGGGGGAAACAGCTCCTGTTCTTCACATTCTCCTCTGAAATGGGGAAATTCTTCCTCTTTTTCATATTCCCCCCAGAAAAAGGGATGCAAACTCGTGGTGTTCTTGTCTAGAATGGGGCAAACTCCTGTGCTTCATATTCCACCCCAAAATGGGGGAAACTCCTCCTCTTCTTTATATTCCCCCTCAAAATTGGGGGAAACTCCTCCTCTTCTTTATATTCCCCCTCAAAATTGGGAGAAACTCCTCCTCTTCTTCATATTCTCCTCTGAAATGGGGAAAATTCCTCCTCTTTTTTCATATTCCCCCCAAAAATGGGGAAACAGCTCCTGTTCTTTGTATTTCCCCTCAAAATTGGGGCAAACGGCTTCTCTGCTTCGTATTCTCATCTGAAATGTGGGAAACGCTTCCTCTTTTCCATATTCCCCCCCAAAAATGGGGTGAACTCCTCCTCTGCTTCATATTCCCTCCCAAAAATGGGGCTGACAGCTTCTCTTCTTCACATTCTCCTCTAAAATGGGGAAACTCCTTCTCTTCTTCACCTTTCCCCCCAAAATGGGTCAAACACTCTCCTATTCTTCACATTTCCCCCCCAAAAGGGTCAAACATTTCCTGTTCTTCACATTTCCCCCCAAAATGGGTCAAACACCACTCCCTCTCCTCATTTTCCCCCCAAAAAGGGGCAAACACTCTCCTATTCTTCATATTTTCTCCTAAAAATGGGTCAAACCGTGGGTATTTGAGATTCTTTGGGGTTGTTTGAGGTTCTTTGTGGTTGTTTGGGGTTGTTTGAGATTCTTTTAGGTTCTTTGGAGTTCTTTGGTGTTGTTTGAGGTTCTTTGGAGTTTTTTGGGGTTCTCTGAGGTTGTTTAAGGTTCTTTGAGGTTCTTTGAGGTTCTTTGAGGTTCTTTGAGGTTCTTTGAGGTTCTTTGAGGTTCTGTGGGGTTCTTTGGGGTTGTTTGGGGTTGTTTGGGGTTGTTTGCTGTTCTTTGGGGTTATTTGAGGTTCTTTGGAGTTATTTGAGGTTCTTTGAGGTTTTTTGAGGTTCTTTGGGGTTCTTTGGGATTGTTTGAGTTTCTTTGAGGTTCTTTGGGGTTGTTTGAGGTTCTTTGAGGTTCTTTGGAGTTCTTTAAGGTTCTTTGGGGTTCTGTGGGGTTCTTTGGGGTTGTTTGGGGTTGTTTGCTGTTCTTTGGGGTTATTTGAAGTTCTTTGGAGTTCTTTGAGGTTCTTTGAGGTTGTTTGAGGTTCTTTGGGGTTCTTTGGGGTTCTGTGGGGTTCTGTGAGGTTCTTTGGGGTTGTTTGAGGTTCTTTGGAGTTCTTTGGGGTTGTTTCAGGCTCTTTGGAGTTTTTTGGGGTTGGTTGAGGTTCTTTGGAGTTCTTTGAGGTTCTTTGGGATTGTTTGGGGTTCTTTGGAGATCTTTGGAGTTCTTTGGTGTTGTTTGAGGTTCTTTGAGGCTCTTTGGGGTTGTTCCTTTCGCCATCGGGTTTTGTCGGAGCCTTGGGACGTGTGGAGCAGCCGAGGGATGGGATTCTTCACATTTCCCCCAAAATGGGTCAAACATCTCCCATTTTTCACATTTCCCCCAAAATGGATCAAACTCCTCTCCCTCTCCTCATTCCCCCTCAATGATCCAAACCCCTCTGCCTCTCTTCATTCCCCCTCCAAAAAATTCAGTTTACACCCGGATATTTCCCTGAGCCCTCAGGCAGGGATTTATATAAAAAATATAAAAATATTTATTCTCATATAAAAAATGAGAATTCCACGGCTCTGCTGTCAATATTCCGATTTTGGATCGATGGATGTCAGCCCCCATTTCCCATAATTGGATAATTGGATATCATGAGTCAATATCTGAAATAAAAATAATGAAATTTAATGAAATCATGGAATTTTAACTCAGTTATAACCAGCACCACCTGCTCGGGGTGATGGAGCTGAACTTCTCATTCTCCTTGGCAGGAAGAATCCAGGAAAATCCCAGAAAATCCAGGAAAACCCAGGAAAATCCGTGAAAATCCAGGAAAATCCAGGAATCCACCGGGATCGGGGACGGAGGCTGAGACTGCTCGGCAGTAGGAAGGTGAGCTGAGACCTCGTGGTTTGTCTGGTTATTAATTAATTGATTTCCCATTAATTGGCTCATTTTATCTGGAAAACGGCCTGGATGAGGGGGTTGGAGTGGATTTGGAGTGGGATTGGAACGAGTTTGAAATGGGTTTGGAATGGATTTGGAATGAGTTTGGAACGAGTTTGGAACAGGTTTGGAATGAGTTTGGAACGGGTTTGGAATGGGTTTGGAATGGGTTTGGAATGGGTTTGGAATGGATTTGGAATGGGTTTGGAACGAGTTTGGAATGGATTTGGAATTGAATTTAGAATGAGTTTGGAATGAGTTTGGAGCGGATTTGGAATGGGTTTGGGATTGGATTTAGAATGAATTTGGAATGAGTTTGGAATAGGTCTGAAATGGGTTTGGAATGAATTTGGAATGGGTTTGGAACGAGTTTGGAATGAGTTTGGAATAGGTCTGGAATGGGTTTGGAACGGGTTTGGATTCGGAGGTGCCGACTGTGGGTGCCGCTCGTTACGGGGCCTCGTTATTTGCCAGCAATTACCTCATTAATTAGGGTTCTTTGGGGTTCTTTGGAGTTATTTGGGGTTCTTTGAGGTTCTCTGGTGTTTGGGGTTCTTTGAGGTTGTTTGGGACTGTTTGGGGTTCTCTGGTGTTGTTGGGGTTCTTTGAGGTTCTTTGGGGTTGTTTCCTTCGCCGTTGGGTTTTGTCAGAGCCTTGGGACGTGTGGAGCAGCCGAGGGGGGGATTTGATCCCATGGGAATGGTCAGTGGGGCTGGACACGGCTGGGGCCACCTCGGGGTGATCACAGAGAGGGCCTGGAGGGGCTGGAGAGGGGCCAGAGCTGGGAAGGGGATGGAGAATTCCCGAAGGAACTGGGAAAGAGCTGGGAATTCCTGGGAAAGGGCTGGGAATTCCTGGGAGAGCCGGGCAGGGGCTCAGGCTGGAGCAGAGCGGGGTCAGGGGGACATTCCCGATGTCCCCAATCCCTGGCAGGAGCGGGACAGGAGGGGCTCTGCTCCCAGGGGAGCCCAGGCCAGCAGGGAAGGGCCTCAGGGTGCTGCAGGTGGGACAGCAGCAGGAATTTCCTCCTGGAGAGGGTGGCCAGGCCTTGGGAAGAGCTGCCCAGGGAGGGTTGGAGTCCCTGGGGGTGTCCCAGGATCCCCTGGAGGTGTCCCAGGAACCCCTGGAGGTGTCCCAGGAACCCCTGGGGGTGTCCCAGGATCCCCTGGAGGTGTCCCAGGAACCCCTGGAGGTGTCCCAGGATCCCTGGGGGTGTCCCAGAACCCCTGGGGGTGTCCCAGAACCCCTGGAGGTGTCCCAGGATCTCCTGGAGGTGACACTTGATGGGGACAGGGTGAGGATCAGCCCCAGTTTGGATTTGATGATCCCAGGGCTCTTTTCCAACCTGGAATTCCCCGATCCCAGCTTTGTGCCACCCTGCCCGTGTCCCCTCCTGTCCCCAGCTCATCCTCGGCATCAATCCCTGAACCTGGCTGGGGATTCCTGGGATTCCTGGATTCCCCCGGGGCTTGGGGGGTTTGGGTTCCCCACGGGGCTTTGGGACAGGAGGATGAGGATGATGATGATGATGATGATGATGATGATGATGATGATGATGATGATGATGATGATGATGATGATGATGAAAAGTTGCTGCTCATGAAGAGCTGAAATCCAGGTGACTCCAGAGCTCCGCATTGCCCAGTGTCTCAGGCAGGCTTGAGGAAGTGGAAATGGGTCAAAAATCCTTTAAAAGTGCATTTCGGGTCAAAAATCCCTTAAAAATCCCATTTTTGGGGGGAAAAAAATAAAAAATCCGCCTGGATTTCCTTGCCTGCAGTTCCGCGGTGCGGGCGGCAGAGGGCGCGCTGGGGCCGCGGCTCTCGGGCTGTGACTTCAATGTTGATTATTTTAATAATAATTATTATTATAAATATCATTTTATAAAATATAAATAATATAAATAAAAGGGAAACTATTATAAAATATAATTTTAAATTAATATAGAGCTTTAATAATAAATGAGGATGGGAATGGGGATGAGGATGATGAGGATGAGGATGAGCATCGGGATGGATTCTCCCGCTCCTCACCCCAAGCCAAGCTCTACACCCCAACCCCAACCCCAAAAAGCCCCAAAATTCCCAATTCCATCCAAACCCTTGCGACACCCCAACCCCAAAAAAAACCCCCAAAATTCTCAATTCCAGATAAACCCCTGTGACACCACAACCCCAACTCAAAAACCCCCAAAATTCCCAATTCCAACCAAACCCCTGCAACATCCCTACCCCCAAATCCCCCAAAATTCCCAATTCCATCCAAACCCCTACAGCACCCCAACCCAAAAAATCACCCCAAAATTCCCAATTCCAGACAAACTCCTGCAACACCACAACCCCAACCCCAAAATTCCGAATTCCATCCAAACCCCTGCAGCTCCCCAACCTCAACCCCAAAAAACCCCAGAATTCTGAATTTCAAACTTCTGCGACACCCCAACCCAAAAAATCACCCCAAAATTCTGAATTTCAGCCAAACCCCTGCAGCACCACAACTCCAAAATTCCGAATCCCATCCAAACCCCTTCAGCACCCCAACCCCCAAAAAAAACCCCCAAATTCCCAATTCCATCCAAACCCCTGCAGCACCCAACCTCAACGCCAAAAATCACCCCGAAATTCTGAATTTCAGTCAAACCCCTGCAACACCCCAACCCCAAAAATACCCCGAAAAATTCACAGTTCCAGTCAAACCCCTGTGACACCCAAACCCACAAAATTCCCCAAAATTCCCAATTCCATCCAAACCCCTGTGACACCCCAACCCCAAAAAATCCCAAAATTCCCAAATCCAGCCAAACCCCTGTGACACCCAAACCCAAAAAACCCTCCAAAATTCCCAATTTCATCCAAACTCCTACAACATCACAACCCCAACCCAAAAAATCACCCCAAAATTCCCAATTCCAGCCAAACCTCTGCAGCACCACAACCCAAAAAATTCCCAATTCCAGCCAAACTCCTGCAGCACCCAAACCCCAACCCCAAATAAAACCCCAAAATCCCCAATTCCATCCAAACCCCTGCGACACCACAACCCAAAAAAACCCCAAAATCCCCAATTCCATCCAAATCCCTGCGACACCCCAACCCAAAAACCCCCAAAATTCCCATTTCCGTCCAAACCCCTGTGACACCCCAACCCCAAATAAAACCCCAAATTCCCATCCCGCTCCCAGCAGGTGGCAGCAGCAGCCGCGCTGTTCCCGTTGTTATTCCTGACCGGGGAGATTCCCTGGATCCCAGCCCAGGGGCTGGACGGACAGACAGACAGACGGACAGACGGACAGACGGACACACGGACAGACTGACAGAGAGAGGGACACACAGACGGACACACACACACACACACACACACACAGACGGACACACACACACAGAGACGGACACACACACACACACACACACAGAGACGGACAGACACACACACGGACACACACACGGACACACACACACAGAGACGGACACACACACACACACACACAGACGGACACACACACACACACACACACACACACACACACACACGGACACACACACACAGAGACGGACACACAGAGACGGACACACACACACACACACACACACAGACACACGGACACACACACACGGACACACACACACACACACACACACACGGACACACACACACACACACACACACACACGGACACACACACACGGACACACACACACAGAGACGGACACACACACACACACACACGGACACACACACACAGACGGACACACACACACACACACAGACGGACACACACACAGACAGACAGACACACAGACGGACAGACGGACGGACAGGATTCCTGTGTCCTTAGGTCAGCACAGACACCCGGGCTGATGCAAATCCCCGAACATTCCTGCCCTTGTCTAAATAAGGAACTGCAGCCGGGCCTTGGGTGCCTGCCAGCTGCAGGGGGGAGTACAGTCTCATTTGTAAAATTTATTATTATTATTATTAGGTGGGATTAAATTCTAATTTTTAAAAAATTATTATTATTATTATTATTATTATTATTATTATGTGGGATTAAATTCTAAATTTTTTAAAAAATTATTTTTTAATTTTTAAAATTTAATTAAAATAATTTAATTAAAAATTATTTGTACTTTTTATATATATATAAATCATTTATATATATATAAATAAATAGAATAAAATAACTTAATTTAAAAAATAAAATAATAATTTAATTTAATTTTAAAAATAAAATAATAAAAATAACAACATAATATAATATATATATACTGTACTATACGAATAATAGAATAGAATATATTCATATATGATATTAATTTGTTATATATTATATAATAATGTTATATTATGTATTATAATATATAATATATAACATAATGCATTCTATTAATATAATATAGTATAATATAATATAGTATAGTATAATATAATAATATAATAAAATAAATATAATATAATATAATATAAATATAATATAATATATTATAATATAACATAATATATATAAAAATATAATACATATATATAATATAATACATGTATATAATATAATTATATATTGTATATTATAATATTCTATAGTAATTATAATCAACATAGTTATATTACATTAAATAATAATATTATTATATTAATATTTTATATTAATAAATTGGTATAATAATAATAATAATAATAATAATAATAATAATAATAATAATAATAATATTTTTTTTTTCCTGATTGGCACGGCTCAAGTTTGGGCCTCCACAGCTGCCCAGATGTGCAGGGGGCAGAGAGAATTGGGCAGAGAAAAGATTTTGGGGTGATTTTTGGTGAAATTTTGGGGTGACTTTAAAAATTCCTGGGGCAATTTCAGGGAGTTTTGGGGGTGCAGGAGCTGAGGTGAAATTTTGGGGTGATATCGGGTCATTTTGGGGTGGTTTTATGAGTTTTTAGGGTGATTTTAAGGTGATTTGGGGGTGATTTGGGGTGATTTTGGGGTTTTGAAGGTTTAAAGGCAATTTGGGATGAATTTTGATGAGATTTTGATGTTTTAGGGGGTGTCAAAGCCAATTTTTGGGCCAATATTTGGGGCAGGTTTTGGGGTTGCCAGAGCCCATTTTTGGGTGATTTTGGGGTGGTTTTTGGGGATACTGGAGTCCATTTTGGGGTGATTTCAGGTGATTTTGGCACTCTCAGCTGCCCAGATGTGCAGGGAGGAGAGAGAATTGGGCAGAGAAAAGATCTTGGAGTGATTTTTGGGGCAGTTTCAGTGAAATTTTGGGGTAATTTTGGAAGTTTGAAGGTTTCTGGGGCGGTTTCAGGGAGTTTTGGGGTGCAGGAGCTGAGGTGCAGTTTTGGGGTGATATTGGGTCATTTTGGGGCGATTTTGGGGTTCCAAAGCAGATTTTGGGGTGATTTAAAAAGTTTTTAAGGCAATTTGGGGTCATTTTTTGGGGTGATTTTGGTGTTTTAGGGGGTTCCAAAGCCAATTTTGGGGTGATTTGAGGGCGATATTTGGGGCAGGTTTTGAGGGTGCCAGAGCCCATTTTGGGGCGATATTTGGGGCAGGTTTGGGGGTTGCTGGAGTCCATTTTGGGGTGATTTCAGGTGGTTTTGGCACCCTCAGCTCCCCAGGTATGCAGGGAGGAGAGAAAACTGAGCAAATTAAAGATCTTGGAGTGATTTTTGGGGCAATTTCGGTGAAATTTTGGGGCGATTTTGGAATTTTGAAGGTTTCTGGGGCGGTTTCTGGGAGTTTGGGGGTGCAGAAGCTGAGGTGCAGTTTTGGGGTGATACTGGGTCATTTTGGGGCGATTTTGGGGCTTCAAAGCAGATTTTGGGGTGATTTTGAAGGTTTTTAATGGGGTGAATTTTGAGGTGATTTTGGTCTTTTGGGGGGTTCCAAAGGCGATTTTGGGGTGAAATTTGGGGTGGTTTTTGGGGTTACCAGAGCCCATTTTGGGCTGATATTTGGGGCAGGTTTTGGGGTTCCTGGAGCCCATTTTGGGGTGATTTCAGGTGATTTTGGCACTCCCAGATGTGCAGGGAGGAGACAAATCTGAGCAGATCAAAAACTTTTCACCTCCCATCCCTGCCGTGCTGCTCTGGGCGCTGTTAAATCCATTTTAAATCCATTTTTTAAAAGATTGCCCAGAATTTGTGATGGTTTTGTGCTCTCTGAGCTGCAAAAATCAGATTTTAATGAGGAAAGGAATTGAGATTGCACAGAATTCACGATGTTTTTGTGCTCTGTGAGCTGCAAAAATCAGATTTTAGTGAGGAAGGGAATTGAGATTGCACAGAATTTGTGATGTTTTTGTGCTCTTTGAGCTGCAAAAATCAGATTTTAGTGAGGATGGGAATTGTTGGAGGCTGCAGTGACCCAGCCTGACTCATCCCAGGCAGAGGAGGGGATGGATCATCAGCGATGATGATGATGATGATGATGATGATGATGATCCCCAGGGGTTGGTGGCTTTGCTCTCTGTCCTTTGTGCACACAGAAATTCAAAGAGCTTTTCAAACCCCGTGACTGCCGAGCTGTGACTGCCGAGCTGTGACTGCCGAGCTCTTTGTGCTGCTCTGAATTTCCCAGGGATTCTCCTGGCACAGCCTGGTCCTGTCCCCAAAAATCCATCCTGAAAAAAATCCATCCTGGAAATCCATCCTGGAAATCCATCCTGGGAATCCATCCCAAAAATTCATGCCCAAAGTCTCTCCCAAAAGTCTAAAATCCATCCCGGAAATCCATCCTGAAAATTCATCCTGGAAATCCATCCTGAAATCCATCCCGAAAATCCATCTCTAAAGTCTGTCCCCAAAATCTGTCCCTAAAATCTCTCTGTAAAATCCATCCCAGAAGTCCATCCCAGAAATCCATCCTGAAAACCTGTCCCTAAAATCCATCCTGAAAATTCATCCCTAAAATTCATCCCTAAAATCTCTCCCTAAAATCTGTCTCTAAAATCTCTCCCTAAAGTCTGTCCCTAAAATCTCTTCCTAAAACTTGTCCCTAAAACTCCTCCCTCAAGTCTGTCCCTAAAATCCAGTCCTGAAGTCTGTTCCTAAAATCTCTCCCCAAAATCTCTCTGTAAAACCTGTCCCTAAAACCTGTCCCCAGATCTGTCCTTTTACTGCATCCTCATCCCAATTTCCCCTCACCCGTGCTCTGGCAAATCCCAAATTCAAACCTTTCCCACCTTCTGGGCTGTGATTCCATCTTTTCCTGCTGGGAATTCTGGTTTGGGGTGAGCTGCAGCCCCCGTTCCCAAACCTCATTTCCATCCACACTCAGCAGCACCATTTACTGCATCCTCATCCCAATTTCCCCTTATCTGCACCCTCTGGCAGGAGGAAAATCCCAAATCCAAACCCTTCCCCCTTCTGGGCTGTGATTCCATCTTTTCCTGCTGGGAATTCCGTCCTTGGGTGTCTCCTGCACTTTGGGGTCAGCTGCAGCCCCATTCCCAAACCCCATTTCCATCCATGGTCACAGCATCACCTCTTACTGCATCCTCATCCCAATTTCCCATCATCTGTGCTCTGGCAAATCCCAAATCCAAACCTTTCCCACTTTCTGGGCTGTAATTCCATTTTCCTGCTGGGAATTCTGGTTTGGGGTGAGCTGCAGCCCCCGTTCCCAAACCCCATTTCCATCCATGCTCAGCAGCACCTCTTACTGCACCTTCATCATAATTTCCCCTCTCCTGCACCCTCTGGCAGGAGGAAAATCCCAAATCCAAACCCTTCCCACCTTCTGGGCTGTGATTCCATCTTTTCCTGCTGGGAATTCCATCCTTGGGTGTCCCCTGCACTTTGGGGTGAGCTGCAGCCCCCATTTCCTTTTATTGCATCTTTTATTGCATCCTCACTTCACCCGTGCTCTGGCAAATCCCAAATCCAAACCCTTCCCACCCTGTGGGCTGTGATTCCATTTTCCTGCTGGGAATTCTGGTTTGGGGTGAGCTGCATCCCCCGTTCCCAAAGCCCATTTCCATCCACACTCAGCACCACCTCTTACTGCATCCTCATCCCAATTCCCTCTCACCTGCACCCTCTGGCAGGAGGAAAATCCCAAATCCGAGCCCTTCCCACCTTCTGGGCTGTGATTCCATCTTTTCCTGCTGGGAATTCTGGTTTGGGGTGAGCTGCAGCCCCCGTTCCCATCCACGCTCACCTTTTATTGCATCTTCACCACACCCGCACCCTCTGGCAGGATGAAAATCCCAAATCCAAACCTTTCCCACCTTCTGGGCTGTGATTCCATCTTTTCCTGCTGGGAATTCCATCCTTGGGTGTCCCCTGCACTTTGGGGTGAGCTGCAGCCCCTATTTCCAAACCCCATTTCCATCCTCATCCCAATTCCCCCTCTCCTGCACCCTCTGGCCGGATGAAAATCCCAAATCCCAAATCCCAAATCCCAAATCCCAAATCCCAAATCCGAGCCCTTCCCGAGGTCCTGGAGCCTTTCCCAGCCCAGCCCAGCTCAGTTTTTGTTTGTGCTCGGAGCTGTGAGCTCAGGAAGTGCCTCTGACTCACTTTGGGGTTTGTCCTTCCTGCCTGCCCCGAAACCTTCACCCCACAGCCCCCCCGGCTTCCCCTGCTCCAAAATTCCCTTTCCTGCTGCTCCAGGAGCTCAGGAAACCCCTGGAGGTTTTGGGGAAAGCTGAGGAGGATTTTAGGGAGAGGTTTGAGTTCAGAGGGGTCGTGGAGTTTGTTCGGTGTCGCCTTTTCCAGCTGGAGCTGGGATCCAACCTTTCCTGGGATAAACACCAGGATTATCCCAAAAACTACCAGGATTATCCTAAAACCCACCAGGATTATCCCAAAACCCACCAGGATTATCCCCAAAACCCACCAGAATTACCCCAAAACCACCAGAATTATCCTAAAACCACCAGGATTATCCCAAAACCACCAGAATTATCCCCAAACCCACCGAGATTATCCCCAAAAAAATCAGGATTACCCCAAACCCACCAGAATTATCCCCCAAGCCCCACAAGAATTATCCTAAAAACCACCAGGATCATCCCCAAACCCACCAGAATTATCCTAAAAACACCGGGATTATCCCAAAAAACACCAGAATTATCCCAAAACCCATCCCAAGACCACCAAGATTATCCCAAACCCACCAGGATCATCCTAAAACCCCCAGAATTACCCAAAACCCACCAGAATTATCCCAAAACCACCAGGATTATCCCCAAACCCCACAAGAATTATCCTAAAAACCACCACGATTATCCCAAAAACCA
>CAJVGK010000106.1:0-43284 GCA_910950805.1 Acrocephalus scirpaceus scirpaceus
CCCACAGACAAACAAACCCTTTGGGATCCCAAAACCTTTGGGGCTTGGGGAAAAACCCCAAAACCTCCGTGGGGCTGAGGGGTCACGGTGCCCACTGTGCTTGGTGCCACCCTCACAGACAGACAAACACTTGGGGTGGGAACAGCGCATCCCCAAAATCTGTGGGGCTTTGGGAAAAAATCCCAAAACCTCCCTGGGGCTTGGGGAAAAACCCCAAAACCTGTGGGGCTTTTGGAGAAACCCCAAAACCTCCGTGGGGCTGAGGGGGTGATGGTGCCCCCCGTGCTCCCTGTGCCACCCCACAGACAAACAAACCCTTTGGGATCCCAAAACCTGCGGGGCTTTGGGGAAAAACCCCAAAACCTCCGTGGGGCTGCGGGGTCACGGTGCCCCCCGTGCCGTGTCCCACAGAAATCCCTTTAATGTTTCATCCCGCAGAGCTCCTGCCTGGTTTAATTCCCTTTCCGGGGGGTGCAGCCCCGGTGGGAGCGCTCGGTGCTGCTGTTCCTGCAGAGCTTTAATCTTTTAATAATCATAAATTGGGAATCGGTTCCTGAGCTGAAATCAGGAGCATTCCTCGGCTGGAAAAAAAAAAGGTTTTTTTTTTCCCTTTTCCTCACCCATTTTGAAGGATAAAAATGAGGAATTTTTTTGGGGAAACTCTCAGGAAAACACATCTGGTTCTGCTGCTGGAAACCGAGCGTGACCCGGCGGAGTTTGTGGGAATTCTCTGGGAGGGGAAGGGAGGCGCACGTGGGATTTAATCCCCATTGTTGGCCGGGCTCCTGCGCGGCTCCTAATTCGCTCCAGTGAATCGTTCCCAGGGGAGAGGGGAGGGAAAAGGGAAAAGGGAGAAGGGAGAAGGGAAAAGGGAAGGGAAGGGAAGGGAAGGAGAAAGGAAAGGAAAGGAAAGGAAAGGAAAGGAAAGGAAAGGAAAGGAAAGGAAAGGAAAGGAAAGGAAAGGAAAGGAAAGGAAAGGAAAGGAAAGGAAAGGAAAGGAAAGGAAAGGAAAGGAAAGGAAAGGAAAGGAAAGGAAAGGAAAGGAAAGGAAAGGAAAGGAAAGGAAAGGAAAGGAAAGGAAAGGAAAGGAAAGGAAAGGAAAGGAGGAAAAGGGGAAAAAGGAAAAGGAGAAAAAGGAAAATAATAAGGAAGGGGAAAGGGAAAGGGAAAGGGAAAGGGAAAGGGAAAGGGAAAGGGAAAGGGAAAGGGAAGGAAGGAAGGAAGGAAGGAAGGAAGGAAGGAAGGAAGGAAGGAAGGAAGGAAGGAAGGAAGGAAGGAAGGAAGGAAGGAAGGAAGGAAGGAAGGAAGGAAGGAAGGAAGGAAGGAAGGAAGGAAGGAAGGAAGGAAGGAAAAAATAGGGAAAAAATAGGGAAAAAATGAAAGAAAAATTAAAAAAATAAAAAAAGGAATAAAAAAGATGGAAAAGAAGATGGAAAAAGGCAAAGAAAAGCCCTTGGAAGCGTTCCCGCTCTCCCGGCTGATCCCATCCCGGGCCTTTCATCTCCGCAGCAGTTCCAGGTGCTCTGGCACATCCAGGCTGCGGCAGCTCCCGAGGCAGCCGCGCCGGGGGAAGCGGCACCATCCTCCCGCAGACATCAAAGGCTCCAGGAGAATTCATTTCTTTATTTCGGGAGCCTTTTCCTCTCCCTGCCCGAGGCACACGTGACCACAGGAATGGCAAATTCCTGAATTAGGATTTTTTATTTATTTTTGCTGTGTGGGAGGTGTTGTTTTTTTTTTCCTAGAGGAGTTTAAATGGCAACAAATTGGGAAAAGGGTGCGGGTTGTGTCCCTGGGGAGGAATAAATGTTGTTAAAGGGATTTTATTTTGAGTGTTATTGCAAAGGTTCAGGGCTCAGTTTCCTTCTGAGGGCAATAAACTCAGAGCAGAACAACAGCAGCCCCTTGTGCAATCCCCCTGGAAATGAGGGAGGCTGTAAAAAAAAAAAAATCCTGGGAGGAAAGAAGCTGTCGTCATGATAATAAAAATAAAAATTAAAAATTTAAAAAATTAAAATAAATAATAATTTAAAATAATAATAACTAAATAAAAATATAAATATAATAATGAAAGAAATAAATAAAATTTAAAAATTAAATATTTAAAATAAATAAATAAATAAATAAATAATTTGAATATTTAAAATAAAAATTAAAATAAGAAATAAATAAATAAAAATTAAAATATTTAAAATAAAAATTTAAATAATAATAAAAAATAAATAAAATAAAAAAATTAAAATATTTAAAATAAGAAATAAATAAATAAATAAATAACAAGGATGGGGACAGGATGGGGCCAGGATGGGGACAGGACAGGGACAAGGATGGCGACAAGGATGGGGACAATGATGGGGACAGGACAGGGGACACCCCTGCAGCTGCAAAACTCCACAAGGAGCCCAGAAAATTCCCTTTTTTTGCACTCCGAGGTCAAAGAAGTGGAAAAAAAATCCATCAGGACTTTCCAAATCCCGGGAATTTTGTGGGATCTCAAGGAAATTGGGATTGTTGGGATGGAGCCGAGGATTTTTTCCTCCCTCTAATTCACTTTTCCCGTATTTTACATCTCTTTTCCCATCGATTTTATCACCCAAGGAAAGAAATTCCAGGATCCTGGGATGGGATGCGTTTATCCCGCTGCATTATTCACCCCCTTGCAGCTGGAATTGCAATAACTGCAACTCTCCTCTCCTGCAATCCCTGCCTGGGGATAATTCCGATTTTCCAACTCATTCTGGAGGACTGAAAACCTTTAAACAACCTCAGGATGAAGATTTGGGATTTTTTTCCCCTTCTTTAGGGCTGGAAGTGCGAAGTCCCTGCAATTCCTCTGCGGGCATGGCCTAGATATTTAATCTTGATCCTTTAAAAAAAAAAAAAAAATTAAAATAATAATAAAAAAATAAAAATTTTTAAATAAAAACAGCTTAAAAGCTTTGAGCCGTGCCGGTGTGAGGGGGGTGATTAATCCTGATATTGATGAGGGGATGTCCCCTCTTGTCCCTGTCCCCTCTCCCTTTAATCCCTAAACCCCATTTGATCACACCCCAAAAAAATTGGGAAAAAAAAATCACTTTTTTGGGGGGAAAAGGCTCAAAAAAATTCCCCCCCGAGGGGTTTTTTGTCGCCTGTTTGTGCAGGGATTGGGCGTTAATCCCACAGGGATTTCCCCGGCCTTGATCCCATCCCACACTCAGAAATGAAGATGTTAAAGGGCAGATCCAGGGAGGGGTTTGGTTGGGTGGGGATTTTTTTGGGTTTTTAGGGGTTTTTTGGGTGGGTTTTTTTGGTTGTTGTTTGTTGGTTTTTTTGGGTTTTTTGTTGTTGTTGTTTGGGTTTTTGTTTGGTTGGTTTTTGAGGGTTTTTGTGGGTTTTTTGTTTGTCTTTTAGGGTGTTTTTTTGTTTTGTTGGGGTTTTGGGGTTTTTTTTTTTCTTTATTTTGGGGTTTTTTGTGGGGTTTTGTTTGGGTTTGGTCAGCCATTTTGGGTCCATTTTGTGCCCATTCTGTGACCATTCTGTGCCCATTCTGTGACCATTCTGTGACCATTTTGGGTCCATTTTGTGCCCATTTTGGGTCCATTTTGGGTCCATTTTGTGCCCATTTTGGTCCATTTTGTGACCATTTTGGGTCCATTTTGTGCCCATTTTGGGGCCATTTTGTGCCCATTTTGTGCCCATTCTGTGACCATTTTGTGATCATTTTATGACCATTTTGTGACCATTTTGTGCCCATTTTGGCTCCATTTTGTGACAATTCTGTGCCCATTTTGTGACCATTCTGTGCTCATTTTTTGTCCATTTTGTGCCCATTTTGTGCCCATTTTGTGCCCAATTTTGTGCCCATTTCGTGTCCATTTTGTGACTATTCTGTGCCCATTTTGTGACCATTTTGGGCCCATTTTGGGTCCATTTTGTGCCCATTTTGTGCCCATTTTGTGACCATTTTGTGTCGATTTTGTGACCATCTTGTGACCATTCTGTGCCCATTTTTGACCATTTTGGCTCCATTTTGTGCCCATTTTGTGACTATTTGGGGTCCATTTTGTGCCCATTTTGTGTCCATTTTGTGACCATTTTGTGCCCATTTTGTGACCATTTTGTTCCCATTCTGTGACCATTATGTGTCCATTCTGTGCCCATTTTGTGACCATTTTGGCTCCATTTTGTGCCCATTTTGTGCCCATTTTGTGCCCATTCTGTGTCGATTTTGTGACCATCTTGTGACCATTTTGTGCCCATTTTGTGACCATTTTGGGCCCATTTTGGCTCCATTTTTTGGCCATTCTGTGCCCATTTTGTGACCATTTTGTGCCCATTTTGGGCCCACCTTGGGTGCAGCCCTGGCCAGGCCCTGTCCTGCCCAAGGTGTCCCCTAAAGGCATTTTAATAAATATTTATTTTATTCTCTGTCTCTGCCCATCTCTGTTCCAGCTCAGCTGCTGCGTTGATGGTCAGGCCTTGGGGCCTTTCCCAACCTTTGCAATTCCATTCCCTGATCCCATGGATCCATGGCCGCTCCCCATTCCCAAATTTCCCCCTGAATTCCCAGACCAGGCACCTTCCCCAAGCCCAGGGAACAAAATCCCAGCAAACCCTGGGGCTCTTCCAGCTGAAAGAGGAGAAAATATTTCCAAGAAAAAATCCCTGTCTGCACTAATTAACTCCTAATTAACTCCTAATTAACTCCTCTTCATCCCGCTGCTGTTTGGGACATCCTTTTTGAGGGATGGAAACGCAGGAATCTCACCCCGTTAGAAATGGAGATTTTTAATTTTTCCTTCTTTTTTTCTTTTACTCTTTTTTTTCACCAGGAATCAAATGGGCTTTAATTTCTTTTCTCCCCTTTTTTTCCCTCCTCTACCCGCCCTCGGGAATTTTCCTGAAAGGAAATTGCGGCGGCGCAGACAAAACCCCTTTTTGGGAAGATTTCGCCCCGTTTTTTGTGTCTCCCGGCGCTGAGAGCTGAGGAGGAGGCGGCACAGAATAGCCCGGCTGATTGGGACAGATGTTCCCTTCTTCTGTGAGAGCCAAAAACTCTGCCCGAGCACGGATCTGCTGACTTTCCCTTCCCTGGAAAACATCTTGAAAAGGAAAAAAGAGGGAGCGGAGCCGCCTCGTGCCTGGATTTTACACAGCCCAGAGTTCCGTCCTCCCACCCTTTCCTTTCCTTTCCTTTCCTTTCCTTTCCTTTCCTTTCCTTTCCTTTCCTTTCCTTTCCTTTCCTTTCCTTTCCTTTCCTTTCCTTTCCTTTCCTTTCCTTTCCTTTCCTTTCCTTTCCTTTCCTTTCCTTTCCTTTCCTTTCCTTTCCTTTCCTTTCCTTTCCTTTCCTTTCCTTTCCTTTCCTTTCCTTTCCTTTCCTTTCCTTTCCTTTCCTTTCCTTTCCTTTCCTTTCCTTTCCTTCTTCCCTTTTCCATGCCCTGTGCTCAGCCAGGAGCCAGGCACAGCTTCCCAAGGGATTCAGCCTCTCCTGGATGAACTCCTCATGGTTCTAAGGGACACAGGAGCATAAAAATTCATGGAAATCCATTTATCCCTCAAATTTTCCTTCAGAGCAGGTAAATCCCATCCTCGTGTGCCATCCAGGACATTTCCCATCCCTTTTCCATCGAGTTTCTGCACCCTGTGCTGAACCAGGAGCCAGGCACAGCTTCCCAAGGGATTCAGCCTCTCCTGATGGTTCCAGGATTTGGGGAATGATGGTTCTAAGGGACACAGGAGCATAAAAACCTCATGGAAATTCATTTATCCCTCAAATTTTCCTTCAGAACAGGTAAATCCCATCCTCATCTACCACCCAAACTCCATCCAGGACATTTCCAATCCCTTTTCCATTGAGTTTCTGCACCCTGTCCTCAGCCAGGGGCCTGGCACAACTTCCCAAGGGATTCAGCCTCTCCTGGATGAGCTCCTGATGGTTCTAAGGGACACAGGAGCATAAAAACTCAAAGAAATTAATTTATTTAATTAATTTAGCATAAAATTATTTATGCATAAAATGTTATGCTAAATTAATTAATTTAGCATAAAAACTCAAAGAAATTTTCCTTCAGAGCAGGTAAATCCCATCCTTGTGTACCACCCAAACTCCATCCAGGACATTTCCCAGCCCCTTTTCCTTCAGGTTTCCTTTAATCTCCTGAAATCTCTGCTCCCATACCTGGGGAAAAGGAGGAAAAATAAAAATCCATCCCCATTATTTGCTTTTCTTCCATCAAATTTCTCATTTCGCCATCTGCAGCGCGCTCCCCCACAATGGGGTTTGTTTGACTAAAAGAATCCCCGATTTGGGATTTTTTTGGGGTTGGTTTTTTATTTTCCAAGCCTTGTCCACATCTTTCCTCCCCCTGCCTCAATCCTTTCACCGGGGCTGTTGATGAGCTTGGCCTAATGAGATTAACTCAACCCAGACACAGCCGGGGCAGTTTATTCAGTTTATTCCCTTTTCAAGGGACTCCTGGAAACTTTTTGTCAGCTCCTCATCTCCGGCTCGGCTCCTTTGTGAGCTCGGAGGAGCTGTTAGAATGGGTCACTAATCCCAAAGAGGGGAGAAATTCCCAAATTCCTTTAAAGTCGGGCACTCAGGCATTGGGAGCACCCGGGAGGAGCCGGGACGTTTCAATCCAGACCTAAAATTGGTTTTTTTAAAGGGCATCACGAGTGGAATTCCCCAAGAGCTGGGATGTTTTAATCCAGACCTAAAATTGATTTTTTAGGGTCACCCACGAGTGGAATTCCCCAAGAGCTGGGATGTTTTAATCCAGACCTAAATTTGATTTTTTTAGGGGCATCATGAGTAGAATTCCCCAAGAGCCGGGATGTTTTAATCCAGACCTAAATTTGATTTTTTTTAAGGGCATCATGAGTAGAATTCCTCAAGAGCCAGGATGTTTCATTCCAGGCCTAAAATTGATTTTTTTTAGGGGTATCATGAGTGGAAATCTCCAAGAGCTGGGACGTTTCAATCCAGGTCTAAAATTGATTTTATTTTCTTTTTAGGGGCACCTACAAGTGGAATTCCCCAAGAGCTGGGATGTTTCATTCCAGGTCTAAAATTGATTTTTTTTTATTTTTTAGGGGTATCACGAGTGGAATCCCCCAAGAGCCAGGACATTTCAATCCAGGTCTAAAATTGATTTTATTTTTTTTTAGGGGCACCCATGAGTGGAATTCTCCAAGAGCTGGGATGTTTTAATCCAGGCTTAAATTGATTTTTTTTAGGGGCACCCAAGAGCTGGGATATTTCAATCCAGGCCTAAAATTGATTTTTTTTTTAGGGGCACCCACGGGTGGAATCCCCCAAGAGCCGGTTTCTTTCCAGGCCTAAAATTGATTTTATTTTTAGGGAAAAGCCTGTTTTTTTGGTGGCCTGGAGTTCTCTGGGTGCTTTGGGATCTGATTTTTTGCTCCTTCCCGTCAAACAAACCTCAGGAGAGCCGAGGGAAAACAAAGCAGCAGCTCCAGGATTTTTGGAGTTTTTGGGTCTTCACGTCATTCTTGTTTTGGGAGGCACCAGGAAAAAAAAAAATTCTGTTTGGGACCTTCACACTCTGGAATTCCTGATCCAAAATCCCAAAATCCCAAAATTGCCGAGGTTGGAAAAACCCTAAAGGTCATTGAGTCCAAGCTGGGCCCAGTTTGTCCCCACCAGGTGACATCACCCAGGTGACCTCCAGGTGACATCCAGGTGACCTCCAGGTGACATCCAGGGTGTTCCTCAGACACCTCCAGGGATGGGCACTCCAAACCTCCTTGGATTGCACATTCCAGATTTTCCAGGCCTTTCCATGGGGAAATCCTTCCTGATGTTCACCTGGAGCTCCCTTAAAAATAAAAACTAATTTTTTTTTTTTTAAAAATTGAAAAATAAAAAATAAGAAATAAAAAATAAAAAAATTTGAAATAAGAAATAATAAAAAATAAAATAAAAATATTTTTTAAAAAAATAATAAAAAATGAATAAAAATAAAAAATAAACCTAAACCATTAAAAATTGAAAATAATTAAAAACAATAAAAAAATTAAAATAAAAATAATTTTTAAAATAACTAAAAATTAATGAAAATAAAAAATAAACCAAAACCATTAAAAATTGAAAGTAATTAAAAACAAATTTAAAAAAATAAAATAAAAATAACTTTAAAAAATAACTTTAAAAAATAAAAATTAATTAAAAATAATTAAAATAAAATTAAAATAAAAATAACTTAAAAATATAAAAATTAATTTAAAAATAATAGAAAATAGCAATAAAAATTTTTAAAAAAATAAAAAATAAAAAATAAATTAAAAACCAAACCAACATCCACCATCGCCCCACAAAAAACAAAAAAAAAAAAACCCAAAAAAACAAGGAAAAAGGGAAAAAAAAGGAACTGAGGCTTGGGAAAGCCAGGATTTGCTCATTATATCCTAATTGGGATTTTAACAAGGATTGCCCAGCCCCGAGCAGGTGGCCTGGTGACAACCGGTGACAACCGGTGACAACCGGTGACAACGGTGACAACGTGGCCGTGCCTGGGGAGCGAGCGGGGACATCAGGAGAGGCCGGGGCTGCTCCGGGCTCAGCCCTGCCTGCCCGTCTGGCGCCCCATGAATAATTAATTAATCCATTAATGAGATAATGAGACACCGCTCTGCAGAACGTCAGACACGGGGGGGAGCTGGAATTCAACCGGGAAAGTTTTAATGTCCAAAAGTGGGCAAAAAACGGGAGCTGGGGTGTGGAAAGTGGGGTTGGAATGGGATTGGGAGCGCTGGGAGTTTGGGGGAATATTTTGGGATTAAAGCCTGGAAGTGTGGTCAGGATGGATATTTGGGAAAGTGTGATCCTGAGTCATGGAGATGCTCATGGAGATGGGAAATGCAGCAGGAACAGGAAGGGAAATGTAGCAGGAACAGGAAGGGAAATGCAGCAGGAACAGAGTGGGAAATGCAGCAGGAATAGGAGGGAAAATTTCCCAAACTGGGCAAAAACCGGGATCTGTGTCCGGAGTGTGGAAAGTGGGGCTGGAATGGGATGGGGAGCGCTGGGAGTTTGGGGGAATATTTTGGGATTAAACTCTGGAAGTGTGGATATTTTGGGATGTGGATATATGGAAAGTGTGATCCTGAGACCCTCATGGAGCTGGGAAATGCAGCAGGAACAGGATGGGAAATGCAGCAGGAAAAGAGTGGGAAATGCAGCAGGAACGGGATGGGAAATGCAGCAGGAACAGAGTGGGAAATGCAGCAGGGACAGGATGGGAAATGCAGCAGGAAATGGATGGGAAATGCAGCAGGAAAAGAGTGGGAAATGCAGCAGGAACAGGAAGGGAAATGCAACAGGAACAGGGAGGGAAATGCAGCAGGAAATGGATGGGAAATGCAACAGGAACAGGGAGGGAAATGCAGCAGGAACAGGAGGGGAAATGCAACAGGAACGGGGAGGGAAATGCAGCAGGAACAGAGTGGGAAATGCAGCAGGGACAGGAAGGGAAATGCAACAGGAACAGGAAGGGAAATGCAACAGGAACAGGGAGGGAAATGCAGAACCAGCACAGGAGAGAGGAAGGAACATCTCCAGGCACTTCCATCCCCTCCAGGCCCTTCCATCCCCTCCGAATTTCCCGCTGGATCTCCACCCCTGGAGCCACCCCAGCCTCAAAAATCCCGGCTCAGGCCCCCGAGCTCCAACCACAAACCCCCAAATCCTCCCGGGGATGCTCCCAGCCATCCCTGGAGCCGGCAGCTCGCCAAGATTCTGCTCCAGCTCTGCCCGGGAGCTCTCAGCAGCTCCCCGCGGGCTCAGCGCTGCTGTGGGCCAGCAGCCAGCCCCTGGAAAAGCAGCTCATGGAAAAAGGGACTCCAGGGAATCGGGTGGCATTTGGAATTCCAGAGGCTGCAGGGTTTTTTCCCCCCCGGGGGTGCTGTGAAATCTCCTCCATCGTGCCGGGCATATCAACATCACCTTTCCCCGGGTGCTCGGAGAGGGGGAGAAAAGGGTTTAATAAAAAATTTAAAGGCCAGAGTGTCTTAAAATAAATTCCAATCCCGGCTGAAATTTCACAGCGGCTGCTAAATGTCTCTGTTTTTCTCTCTGTGTGTGAAAGGAGAGGAATAATTCCGTTTCCAAAGGGGGAAAAAAAAAACCCCGGGCCGTGCTGGGCTGGGGGGACACGGAGCCGGCTCCTCCGGAGGGGTGGGAGGTGATGGATGGAATTAAAAACCCCGGGAGAGGGAGGGAGGAAGGGAGGAGGGAGAGAACAATAAATGGACTCTGCTGATCTGGCGGCTGAGAGCTGATCCTCCCGGACGTGGAACATATGGGATTTTCAATAATGGATAAACGCTTCCAAGGGGATCTGTGAGTGTTGGTTTTTAACGAGCTGGTGGTGGGGAGGTGTCTGAATTCACCCAGAATTCACCCCAAATTCACCCAGAATTCGCCCCGAATTCAGCTTTTCTTCTGAAAAGGAAAATTCTCCCAGCCTCAGCTGTCCCCAGGTCTTGGCAGAGCTGGCACAGAGCTCCAGAGGGGGAATAAAATTCCCCCAAGCTGGATTTGGGTCAGGCTGGCAGGGCTGGTTCCTTTCCTCTGCTGTGGGGTCACAGAATCACGGAATTCACAGAATTCCCAGGATTCATGGAAATCACAGAATTCACAGAAATCACAGAATCTCAGAGTTCACAGAATTATTCACAGCATCCCAGAATTATTCACAGAATCACAGAATTAACAGAATTCACAGAATCACAGATTCAAAGAATCACACAATTCACAGAATCCCAGAATTCATGGAATTACAGAAATCACAGAATCCCAGAATTATTCCCACAATCCCAGAATGTCTGGGCTGGAAGAGACCTCCAGGACCATCGAGTCCACCCCAGCCCCAACACCTGAACTGACCCACGGCACCCAGTGCCACATCCAGGCTTTCCTTAACCACAGCCAGGGATGGTGACTGCACCACCTCCCCGGGCAGAACATTCCAGGATTTATCACCCTTGCTGGGAAAAACTTTTCCTGACATCCAACCTGAATTTCCCTATTTCAGGCTGTGCCCTCTGGTTCTGTCAGCGCTGCCTGGAGAAAGAGCCCAAGCCCAGCTGGGCACAGGCACCTTTCAGGGAGCTGTGGGGAGTGACCAGGGCACCCCTGAGTCTCCTTTTCTCCAGGCTGAACAAGCCCAGCTCCCTCAGCCGTTCCTCACAGGGTTTGTGTTCCCAGCCCCTCTCCAGCCTCGCTGCCTCCTCTGGGTGAGCTCGAGGGTCTGAACGTCCACCCTGACCTGAGGGGCAGAGCTGGACACAGCACTGAGTGTCCATCCTGAACTGGACACAGCACTCAGTGTCCACCCTGAACTGAGGGGCCCTGGCACCCCCCAATGCCCACCCGGAATTATCAGGAATTTGGGCCTCTCTTCCATCCCCCAGTGCCCACCCAGGACTCGCTCTCACCGCTCTGGCCTAAATTTCATTCTCGGGTTGGTTTTTGTGGGATTTGGTCAGTGTGGTATTTGGCCCAGTTTTTGTGGGATTGGGTGAGGTTTCTGTGGGATTGGGTCAGGTTTTTGTGGGATTGGGCTGGTTTTTTTGTGGGATTCGGTTGGTTTTTTTGTGGGATTCGGTTGGTTTTTGTGGGATCGGGTTGGATTTTTTGTGGGGTTGGATCATTTTTTTGTGGGATTGGGTCAGGTTTTTGTGGGATTGGGTCGAGTTTCTGTGGGATTGGGATGCATTTTTGTGGGATTTGGTCTGGTTTTTTTGTGGGATTGGGTTGGGTTTTTGTGGGATTGGGTTGGTTTTTGTGGGATCAGGCCAGGTTTTTGTGGGATTGGGCCTGGGTTTTGTGGGATTGGGTCAGGTTTTTGTGGATTTGGGCCAGGTTTTTGTGGGATTGGGTTGGTTTTTGTGGGATTGGGCCAGGTTTTTGTGGGATTGGGATGGGTTTTTGTGGGATTGGGATGGGTTTTTTTGTGGGATTGGGATGAGTTTTTGTGGGATCGGGTCAGGTTTTTGTGGGATTGGGATGGGTTTTTGTGGGATCAGCTTTGTTTCAGACATTCCCAGGCGAAGGAAAAGGGGTCGGGGTTACAAAACTCTGCATCCCCTGGCTCCTCTGAACCCACAGAATTCCCACCTTCCTTCCCTGGAGAATCCATTTGGAATGACCTGAAAACACCCCTGGCTTTTGGGTAAATATAACCCTAAAATTTATATATATTTTTTAATTTATTTTATATATATACATAAAATTTATAATATTTTATATAATATATATTTATATATTTATATATTTATATATTTATATATTTTAAATTTTATATAACATATATTTATTATTTTATTATATATTTAGACATAAAATAATTTAAATTTATATATAAATTTATAAAATAAATATAAAATAAATATAGATGTATATAAAAATTTATAATATTTTTATATTTGAATAAATATATAAAATAATATTATATATTATTATATATAAGAACATAGACTATATTTTATATTATATAAACATATATTATTATATATAATAATAGATAATATATATTTATACTATACAAACACATATTTAATATTTAAATATTTATTTATATTTAAATATTTATTTATATTTAAACATTTATTTATATTTAATTTTATTTAAATATTTATTGACATATATAAATAATATAAATTAATAATATATAATATAATAATAAAAATAAATAAATATTTAGGAATTTTTACATAGATTTACACATCTAAAAATTCATACAAAATCACATTTTAAATAACACACATTTCCACAGGTAAATAATATAATATAATATAATATAATATAATATAATATAATATAATATAATATAATATAATGTAATATAATATAATATAATACAATATAATATAATATAATACAATATAATATAATACAATATAATAATAAAAATAAATAAATATTTAAGAACTTTTACATAGATTTAGAAATATAAAAATTTATGTAAAATCACATTTTAAATAACACACATTTCCACAGGTAAATAAAATAAATAAAATAAAATAAAATAAAATAAAATAATAATAAAAATAAATAAATATTTAAGAATTTTTACATAGATTTAGAAATCTAAAAATTCATATAAAATCACACTTTAGCACACATTTCCACAGGTAAATAAAAGAATAACTCTTTGTTTAGGCTCGTTAGGGGCCACCAGCGGCCCCTGCCCATCTGTCAGCTCCGGGCGGGCCCCGCAGCCCGGCTGGGAAAGGATCCCCAGACCCGCCCGGCCCCGGCACTCCCGGCCCGTAATTACCGCCGGTGACAGAGGCACCGAGTGGGAATTAATGAATGTAATTAAAATCCCGGGGGGAGCTGGGGAAGCGCAGAGGAGCAGCGGAGGGAGGAGGTGGTGGGGTAGGGAAAGGGTTTAATTAATTAAAAAAAAAAAATTAAAAAATGGGTCTAGGGACTTATTATTGGTAAGTTTTTGTATTTTTCTCTCTTAAAAAAATGTTAAAAAATGTTAAAAAAATGTAAAAACCCTAAAAAAATTTTTAAAATTAAAAAAAAAAAATTTAAAAATTAAAATAATAAAAATGTAAAAAATAATTATTTAAAAAAACTTTTAAAAATTAATTAGAAGTTTTAAAATAAAAAATAAAAATTAAAAAATTAAAAAATTAAAAAATTAAAAATTAAAAAAATAATAATTAAAAAACTTTTTAAAATTAATTAAGAATTTTAAAATAAAAAATAATTAAAAATTAAAACAATTTTAAAATTAATTAAGAATTTAAAAAAAAATAATTTTAAAATTAAAACAATTTTAAAATTAAAAAATTTTAAAAATAATAATTTAAAAAAAAATTAATTAAAATTTTAAAAACTAAAAAAAATAAAAATAAAGAAAAATTTTAAAAAAGTAATTTAAAAATTTTTTAAAAATCATGGATTTCAATCTGGGAGGACAAACAGAACCACAGCTCCGAGCTGATGTTCAAAGCCAGGTTTGCTCCAGCCCTTCCCACCACAAAACCTCAGGGATCTGCCCATGGAAGGGACCTGGGCACTGCTGGCTCCGGGCCCTCCCCAGGGATGGAAACCCCAGGAAAAACCCCTGGAATTCCTTCCTGGGACCCTTTAAAGCTTCCCCGTGACTCCCACAGCTCCAGGATCCCATGGAAGTTCGGTGTGCCCGTGGCAGAGGTGAGGTGGGAGCAGTGGGATTGCACTGGGCTGGGCTGGTTGTTCTCCTTCTTCTTCCCTCTGCAAAATCCCTCTGCAAAATCCCTCTGCTCCCACCTCGGTGTGGCCCAAGCACCTCCCAGCTGGATCCCGGGGCTCAGGGAGGTCTGGATTCCAGAGGGAAAGGACAGGGAAAGGTTTGTGTCCTCATCTGGAGGAGACTCCATTGGATTTGAGAGCTCAGGGAAGTCATCATCTTGAGATCCCATTGGATTTCAGGGCTCAGGGAAGCTTGGATTCCATAGGGAAAGGACAGAAAAAGTTCTGAGTCCTTATCTGGAGGAGAACTTTGCCACTCCATTGAATTTCAGGGAAGTCTGGATTCCATAGGGAAAGGACAGGGAAACGACAGGGAAAGTTTTGTGTCCTCATCTGGAGGAGAACTTTGCCACCCTGTTGGATTTCAGGGCTCAGGGAAGTCTGGATTCCATAGGGGAAGGACAAGGAAAGGACATGGAAAGGACATGGAAAGGACATGGAAAGGTTTGTGTCCTCATCTGGAGGAGACCCCAGTGGATTTCAGGGCTCAGGAAAGTCTGGATTCCAGAGGGAAAGGAGGAAAAAAAGGAAAAAGAAGGAAAGAGGGAAAGAGGAAAAAGGCAGGGAAAGTTTTGAGTCCTCATCTGGAGGAGAACTTTGCCACCCCGTTGGATTTCAGGGCTCAGGGAAGTCTGGATTCCAGAGGGAAAGGACAGGGAAAGGTTTGTGTCCTCATCTGGAGGAGATTCCGTTGGATTTCAGGGCTCAGGGAAGCTTGGATTCCATAAGGAAAAAACAGGAAAAGTTTTGAGTCCTCATCTTGAGGAGAACTTTGCCACCCCGTTGGATTTCAGGGCTCAGGGAAGTCTGGATTCCATAGGGGATGGACAAGAAAAGGTTTGAGTCCTGATTTTGAGGAGAACTTTGCCACCCCACGGATCCTGTCCGGGACCAGCTCCCCATCCCTGGCCCAGCAGTTTTGTCCCTCCCTCAGGCCCAGCCCCTCTCCAGAGGCAGATTCCTGTCCCCATCCCCCTGCCCGCGCCGGGCCGGGATGGAGCGATGGGAAATTCGAGGAATGCTCCGATTTTACTCATTAGCCCGAGCTCCCGCTGGCCGCGGTTTCAAACAACCCGCGGGGGCCTCCCTTGATCGGTGATGGATGAGTGGCAGCCGCGGGGCAGGGCGGACACCGAGCCCGCCTGGGGCCGCGCTGCCGCCCCTGCCCGGCTCTCCTGCCCCTCTCAGCCCGGCCATGACTCACTGGGGTCGGCTCCGTCCCACTAAATTTTGGGATCCCTCCATCGTGGGTTTGTCCCGGGGCCAGCCCGGACCTGCCCGCCCGGTCCAGCTCCAGCCCGGACCTGCCCGCCCGGTCCAGCTCCAGCCCGGACCTGCCCGCCCGGTCCAGCTCCAGCCCGGACCTGCCCGCCCGGTCCAGCTCGGCTTTTCCTTCCCCTTTCGGTTTCCCGGGGCTCTGGGGAGGGAAGGGCAGAGGATTTCCAGAGGCACGAGCACCCAAAGGATCAGGGAGAGGAATGGGATCTTGTTTGGGTGCCCCAAAGATCTGGGAGAGCAGAGGGATCTTGTTTGGGCACCTCAAAGATCAGAGAGGGCATTGGGATCTTGTTTGGACATCCCAAAGGTCTGGGAGGACATCGGGATCTTGTTTGGGTGCCCCAAAGATGAGGAGGGCCTTGTTTGAGCACCCCAAAGATCTGGGAGACCAGAGGGATCTTGTTTGGGCACCCCAAAGATCAGGGAAAAGATCAGGATCTTATTTGGACACTCCAAAGATCTGGGAGGAGACTGGGACCTTGTTTGAGCACCCCAAAGGTCTGGGAAAGCAGTGGGATCTTGTTTGGGCACCCCAGAGATCTGGGAGGGCACTGGGGCCTTGCTTGCCACAACTGATCCAGCTCAAGCCATGGAATCCCGGAGTCCCAGATGGGTTTGGGGTGGCTGGAAGGGACCCTAAACTCATCCCATCCCATCCCATGGATCCCATCCCATCCCATGGATCCCATCCCATCCCACCCCATCCCTTCCCACTGTCCCCGGCTGCTCCAAGCCCCAGCTCAGCCTCGTCCCCACTCCTGCTCCTGCTGGGGTTGTCCTGGAACCTTCTGGAGCCTTCTAGAACCTTCACTGCCAGCAATTCCCAGAGTTTTGTGTGGCCAATCCCAGGTTCCTCGGACACCCAGAGCTCCCCACCCTGCAGGGTTTGGCCGTGGCTCCTGTCACCGCTGGAGCATGGAGAAATCCTGGCTTTGGGCACAGCCATTCCCACCCCAGTGTCACCTGCAGGGTGCCCGGAGCGAGCTGAGGAACTGCAGAGATCCCAGAAACTGCAGAGATCCCAGAAAATGGCAGAAATCCCATCCCAGAAACAGCAGAAATCCCCGAAACTGCAGAAATCCTAGAAAACTGCAGAAATCCCATCCCAGAAACTGCAGAAATCCCAGAAAATGGCAGAAATCCCAGAAACCTGCAGAAATCTCAGAAACTGCAGAAATCTCAGAAACTGCAGAAATCCCAGAAAACAGCAGAAATCCCAGAAAACAGCAGAAATCCCAGAAAACTGCAGAAATCCCAGAAAACTGCAGAAATCCCATCCCAGAAACTGCAGAAATCCCAGAAAATGGCAGAAATCCCATCCCAGAAACTGCAGAAATCCCAGAAAATGGCAGAAATCCCATCCCAGAAACTGCAGAAATCCCAGAAAATGGCAGAAATCCCATCCCAGAAAACTGCAGAAATCCCAGAAACTGCAGAAATCCCAGAAAATGGCAGAAATCCCATCCCAGAAACAGCAGAAATCCCAGAAACTGCAGAAATCCCAGAAAATGGCAGAAATCCCATCCCAGAAACAGCAGAAATTCCAGAAACAGCAGAAATCCCAGAAAACAGCAGAAATCCCAGAAAACTGCAGAAATCCCAGAAAATGGCAGAAATCCCATCCCAGAAACTGCAGAAATCCCAGAAAATGGCAGAAATCCCATCCCAGAAACTGCAGAAATCTGGGAAAACCCTGGCCCGGGAATGGCTGTGCCAGCCGGGATCTGCTGCCCTTTTACACCACGTGTTTGGGTTTGGGGTTTCGCTGTTGCTGTTGTTTTGGGGGAAATGGAGCAGCCATCCCCGAGGTTTCCTGGGCATCACATCCCCGCGTGGTTTCTGACAAGAAGAACCTGGCGCCCCATGGAAGCCCCAGCGCTCGCTCCTGAACGCTGAAACCCTTCCAATTAATTTTCCCTGCATTCCCTTTGATGCTTTTGTCCTTCCAGCCGCTCCACCTCTCCCACTTTGATCTCCCAGGGCCCCGGGGACCCGGGGACAGCAGAGGCCTCCAGGCACGGGCTCCCCTCCTGCCCCGGCGCTGGCACCGCGGCTCCGGCTCCTGCCGTCATCCCCGCAGTCTGTCCCAAAACCAATATTGGCTCGGCCTCCCCGCCAGGCTGCTTTAATCAAAGATCAGGGGAAATCAGATTTAATCAAAGTTTGTTGTTTTTTTTTTTTTTCCCAGGAGGTCTCCAGGTGCTCGGGCTGGAGGAGAAGGGGACAAAGGCCAGCGTGGCGGGGAGCGGCTGGCACGGCGAAGAGGGGACACGAGGGGTGAGGAGGGGACATGAGGGGTGAGGAGGGGACACCCAGGGTGAGGAGGGGACACGAGGGGTGAGGAGGGGACATGAGGGGTGAGGAGGGGACATGAGGGGTGAGGAGGGGACATGAGGGGTGAGGAGGGGACATGAGGGGTGAGGAGGGGACAGGCAGGGTGAGGAGGGGACAGGGAGGTGAGAAGGGGACACCCAGGGTGAGAAGGGGGCTCCAGGAGCCCAGACGGAGCTGGGAGCCAAAACGCTCAGGGTAATTAACGGGGAGGGGAGGGGGAGAGGATGTTGGAAGGCCAGAGGATGAAAATTCCAGGTTTTCTGAGCTGAGGGAGGTGGAGTTTTGGTGTGGAAATTCCTTCTTGTGGGAATTCTGCGGTGCTGTGGGGCAGGGCCCTGGACAAGAGTAGCCCAGTTTGCCCACAAAGCCTTCCCATTCCCTTTCCCATTCCCATTCCCTTTCCCATTCCCATTTCCATTCCCAGTCCATTTCCCTTTCCCATTTCCTTTTCCCTTTCCCATTCAGTTTCCCATTCCCATTCCCATTCCCATTCCCACTCCCATTCCCATTCCCACTCCCATTCCCAGTCCATTTCCCATTCCCATTCCCATTCCCATTCCATTTCCCATTCCATTTCCCATTCCCATTCCATTTCCCATTCCCACTCCCATTCCCGCTCTCCACACCTTCCAAACCCTTACTCCCATCATTTCTCCCAGCATGGAAAACTTGGAAAAAATTTCCCCGGGGAGGGCAAAGCTGCTCCCCAGGCAGGCTGGGGCTGCTCCCTCCTCCCTGGCCTGGATCTGGTGGCATCTCCTGCTCCCATCCCAGCGGGAATTCCCATCCCTCCATCCTGGCCGGGATTACCTCCCCATGGACAGGGTTCAGTGGGGCTGAAAGGGCCGCACGCCCCGGGTAATTTGTCGTTTTTCGGGGCTGAGCTGACAATGCTCCCTATTGTCCCTCCCGGCTAATAGGGGACATTCCTTCCTCCTCCTCCTCCTCCTCCTCCCGGGCCTTCCTCCACCCCTCTCATCCCCTCGGGATCCGTTCTTGGCAGCCTTTGGGTGCCTGATCTCCTCGTTTTCCCGGCGGGAATGTTGTCCCTGTTTTGTTCCCAGCCTCAGCGTCTTGGTTTGGAAGGACAGGTGTCTGCCAAGGAAAATTAGAGCTTCCCTTGGGATGGAGAATGTCACCCCCATCCCCTCCTAATTATTGTAATTTTGTAATTAGGGGATTTCAGGGAAAGATTTTGGGAATAGGAGTGACAGTTCTTTAGTAGGAATATTAAAAAAATACAAATGGAGCAGTACAAAAAAACCAAGCAAACAAAAAATCCTGGAAAACCCTGACAGGGTCAGGGATCCGACCTGACCCCCTGTTGGTGTTGGGTGTTGGAGCAGCCCCAATAAATCCCAGATGAGTTCTGTGGGTACAGATAATGGAGTAGGAAAAGTCCAGTGGTGCTGAGATGGGTCTGGGCTTCCTCTGGTGGAAAAAAATGAATTCCAGATGTTCCAAATCTCAGTTTTTATCCAGGTGGGAACGGTTGGCTCCGCCCACACTGGGTGGAGCCTCTCCCAATGGGATGATGTCATGTGTGATGTCATTGGTGACATCATGGCCCATTAGCAGCAGAGATCCCCTGGAGGGAGGATGGGTCCTGGAAGGGATAAAGAACCCTGCAAAACCCAGCTGGATTGAACTGAAAATATTCCCTGGAATTATGAGGGACAGGTCCTGGAAGAGACAAAAAACACTGCCCCAGCTGGTTTTAATATAATATATTCCCCTGGAATTATGAGGGACAGGTCCTGGAAGGGATAAAGAACTCTGCAAAACTCAGCTGGATTTAACTGAAAATATTCCCCAGGAATTATGAGGGACAGGTCCTGGAAGACACCTCTCAGCACTGGAGTCCAGGGCTGAAAATCAGGATTTTTCTCCCACTTCCAGGATATTTTTTATCCTCACAGCCTTCAAGGGGGTGGCAGTGCTGGGACACCTTATCCCAAAATCCCGGTGGGAATGTGCTGGGATCCCTCCGTGCCCAGCACAGAGCTCCAGGAACTCCCTGGAGGGCAGGAGTGGCTGATCCATGGGGCTGGAAGGGCTGGGATGATCCTGGGGGGCAGCAGGTGGGGTGGGACACGTTTGGGGATAATCCCTTGTCCTGATTTTCTTCTCAGCATGGGGAAGCAAATCGCGGCTTTTAATCCCATTTTTAGTTTTTAATCCCATTTTCCACTCCAGCCCCAGGTGAGGATTCCTCGGCTCGGGGGTGTCCCCTGACCCTAAGGATGGGATTGGCCCAGGTGACAACCAGCCCAGGGAGGTGACAACCAGCCCAGGGAGGTGAGGGGACAGCCCAGGTCCTGGCAGGGGACAGGGAAGAGCAGCCCGAGCTCCTCTGGGCACGTCCTTTCCATCTCTGACCTGGACTTTGGGCACCTCTGGGTGCTCAACCAGAATTTTGGCACCCACAGAGGATCCTGCACCTCTCACCCCTCCCTGGCCTTGATGTCAGCAGAGTCAAAATCCCAAAAAACTCTGCCAGGACGGGGAAAAGAGAAAATGGGGCAGGTTTGGCTAAAATCCCAAAAAACTGCCAGGACAGGGAAAAGGGAAAACAGGGGAGCTTTGGGTA
Organism: Acrocephalus scirpaceus scirpaceus; assembly: GCA_910950805.1. Taxonomy (NCBI): domain Eukaryota; kingdom Metazoa; phylum Chordata; class Aves; order Passeriformes; family Sylviidae; genus Acrocephalus; species Acrocephalus scirpaceus. The sequence continues at coordinate 20,460 of CAJVGK010000106.1, forward strand.
AAATCCCAAAAATACTCTACCAGGATAAGGAGAAAAGAAAACAATCCCAAAAAAACTCTGCCAGGATAAGGAGTAAAGAAAACAGGGGAGCTTGGGCAGCTTTGGGTAAAATCCCAAAAAAACTGCCAGGACAGGGAGAAGAGAAAATGGGGCAGGTTTGGGTAAAACCCCCAAAACTCTGCCAGGATAAAGAGAAAATAATCAATCCCAAAAAAACTCTGCCAGGATAAGGGGGAAATAAAACAGGGGAGCTTGGGCAGCTTTGGGTAAAATCCAAAAAACTCTGCCAGGATAAGGAGAAAAGAAAACAATCCCAAAAAACTCTGCCAGGATAAGGAGTAAAACAGGGAAGCTTTGGCTAAAATCCCAAAATCTCTGCCAGGACAGGGAAAACAGGGGAACTCGGGCAGCTTTGGGTAAAATCCCCAAAATCTCTGCCAGGATAAGGAGTAAAGAAAACAATCCCAAAAAACTCTACCAGGACAGGGAGAAGGGAAAACGGGGTAGCTTTGGATAAAATCCCAAAACTCTGCCAGGACAGGGAAAAAACAGCGGAGCTTTGGGTAAAATCCCCAAAAACACTGCCAGGATAAGGAGAAAACAAAACTGGGCAGCTTTGGGCAGCTTTGGGCCGCTGTCCCCGTCCGTGTCCTTGTCCCCGATAACCCCCGGTGACCCCGGCTCCTCCCCAGCCCCTCCCGCAGCCCCGAGCCGGCAGCAGCAGCTCCAGACGCATTTTTGAGGCCACCCGCAGCTCCGATCCTCCCCGGCGCTGTGTCCCCGGCGCTGCCACCAGCCCGGCTGGCTCCGGGGAGCGGTGGCGCTGCTGTCCCCGCGGGGCTGGGCTGGCGCTGTCGCCATCCCGGGAGGGATCGGAGGCTCCGGAGCGTGACTGGAGCTGTGCGAGGTGGGTGGGATGAGATTTACGTGGGCAGCATCGTGCGGGTGATTAATGCGGGGAGGCAGGGCTGGCACAGACAGCGACAGCGACACGGTGACAGCGACAGTGACAGTGACAGCGACACCGCCTGTCAGTCACCGCCACAATTCCCGCTCCCCCGGGGATGATAAATCGGGTTCGCCGCCCGCCCCCGCCTCCGCTGCCTCAAACCGTGCGGGACCTGCGGGGCCGGAGCTCCCACTCGCAGATTTCCCGGGGTTTTATTTATTGGAATAATGAGGGAAATGGGAAATCTCGGGTGGCGCCTCTGCTGTGGCAGCTGCGTCCCAGCGTCCCAGCCGCGGCTGCTGCCGGAGCACCCCGGGACCCCTAAATCCTCCCGGGACCCCTAAATCCTCACTTTAGATCCGGCTGATCCCTAAATCCTTACTTTGGAGCCAGCAGATCCCTAAATTCTCACTCTGGATCCAGCTGATCCCTAAATCCTCGCTCTGGATCTGCCTGATCCCTAAATCTTTGCTCTGGACCCAGCTGATCCCTAAATCCTCGCTCCAGATCTGTCTGATCCCTAAAACCTCACTCTGGATCTGTTTGATCCCTAAATCCTCATTCCCGGGACAGCGGACAGATCATTCCCGGGACAGATCATTCCCGGTTCATTCCCGGGACAGGGGACAGATCATTCCTGGGACAGGGGGCAGATCATTCCCGGGATAGCGGACAGATCATTCCCGGGACAGATCATTCCCGGTTCATTCCCGGGACAGGGGACAGATCATTCCTGGGACAGGGGGCAGATCATTCCCGGGATAGCGGACAGATCATTCCCGGGACAGATCATTCCCGGTTCATTCCCGGGACAGGGGACAGATCATTCCTGGGACAGGGGGCAGATCATTCCCGGGATAGCGGACAGATCATTCCCGGGACAGATCATTCCCGGTTCATTCCCGGGACAGAGGACAGATCATTCCCGGGATAGGGGGAATGGATTCGGCCCGGGGCGGCGGGGACAGCCGGGGGTGCGGCTGGGCTGGGCTGGGCTGGGCCGGGCTCTGCGGGGCTCCGTTCCCGGAGTTATCCCGGAGTTATCCCGGGGTTATCCCGCTGTTATCCCGGGGCGATCCCGGAATTATCCCGCAGTTATCCCGGAGCCATTCCAGGAGCGCGGCCGGGCCGCGAGCGCCCCCGCGCGGTGCCGGGGCTCGGGATGGGGATGGAGCCGGGAAGGGGCTGGGGGTGGGAATGGGGATGGGATGGATGGAGCCGGGATGGGGACTGGGATGGATGGAGCCGGGATGGGGACTGGGATGGATGGAGCCGGGGTGGGGATGGAGCTGGGAATGCAGCTGGGATTCAGGGATGGAGCTGGGTAAGGATGGAATCCTGAATTTCCCTCCTCCACCCTCTCGCGTTCTTTATTATTTTTTAATTCAGGGTTCACCCACCCGATTTTCCTCCCTCGCTCTCCTCATCTCCATTTTCCCTGCGCCTTTATTTTATTTTTTTTTTTCCTTCCAAAAAATCCTTTCCTGTCCCCTCCTGTCCCCTTTGGTGGCCAAATTTTGGCTCAGCAAAACTTCTCAGCCTCGGGGGAAGATGTGAGAAGCAACTGGGCATTAATTAATTAATTAAACAAATAAATTAACATTCATTTAAATTATTATTATTTTATTATTTTATTATTTATTAATTAAAACTGTCAAATCATTTATTATTTTATTATTTATTAATTAAAATTGTCAATTTGTTTTTCTTTTATTATTTTATTATTTATTAATTAAGCCTGTCAAATTATTTTTATTTTATTACTTTATTATTTATTAATTAAAATTGTCAAATTATTAATATTAATTAATTAATTAGGGGCTCTCACCCCCCGAATTAATTTGCCGACATGATTAAATTGAAATCTTAATTAAATAAATTAATATGCACGAAATTCTCGCGCGCTCACGCGTGACGTAATCGGGCATTCACGCATAAATTAATTGGGCGCGCGTGCATGACGTCATCGGGAGCTCATGCGTACGTTAATTGGGCGGTCACGCATTAATTAATGAATTAATTGGGCGCCCAGGTGCGGGGCCGAGGTGGTCCCAGGTGAGCTCCCCACGGCCTCATTGGGCAATCAGACGTGAATTAATTGCCGGGCTCTGCTAATTGGGCGCATAAATTAGCGGGGCGGAGCTCCGGGGCCTCACCCGGGTGGGGAGGGGCTGGAAACCATTGGGAATGTTCCAGCTGGGGGGATTGGGAGTTGTGGGACTGGGAATGTCCCAGTTGGGGGGACTGGGAGCTCTGGGACTGGGAATGTGGGACTGGGAGCTCTGGGACTGGGAATGTCCCAGTTGGAGGGACTGGGAGCTCTGGTGGTGGGAATGTGGGACTGGGAACTCTGGGACTGGGAATGTTCCAGCTGGGGGGATTGGGAGCTGTGGGACTGGGAATGCAGAACTGGGAGCTCGGGGACTGGGAATGTTCCAGTTAGAGGGACTGGGAACTGTGGGACTGGGAATGTGGGACTGGGAGCTGTGGTTCTGGGAATGTCCCAGTTGAGGGGACTGGGAGCTCTGGTGGTGGGAATGTGGGACTGGGAGCTCTGGGACTGGGAATGTCCCAGTTGGAGGGACTGGGAGCTCTGGGACTGGGAATGCAGAACTGGGAGCTCTGGTGCTGGGAATGTTCCAGCTGGGGGACTGGGAATGTTCCAGCTGGAGGGACTGGGAACTGTGGGACTGTGAATGTTCCCATATCCCCAAAACCAGAGCTCCCAGTCCCTCCAACTGGAACATTCCCAGAACCACAACTCCCAGTCCCTCCAACTGGGACATTCCCAGTCCCAGAGCTCCCAGTCCCTCCAATCCCTCCAGGCCCAACTTCTCTCCCCAAACAGCTCAGGAGCCCCTGGGAAAATTCTTATAAAATTTATAGAAAAAATCTCCCCAGCCCCAAAAATTCCTCCCTGTGGGACGCTGGAAGCGCATCCCAGTCCCTCCCTCTCTCTGTCCCAAAGCAGCTCAGGAGCCCCTGGGATTATCCTTATAAAATTTATACAATTCCTTATAAAATTCCTTATAAAATTTCTCTCCAGCCCCCAAAAATTCATTCCTGTGGGATGCTGGAAATGCATCCCAGGTTCAATCTCTCTCCCCAGACAGCTCAGGAGCCCCTGGGAATATTCTTATAAAATTTATAGAAAAATTCCTCCCCAGCCCCAAAAATTAATTCCTATGGGACGCTGGAATTGCATCCCAGTCCCTCGCTCTTCTCTGTCTCCCCAAACAGCTCAGGAGCCCCTGGGAATATTCCTACAGAATTTATTTTCCTATAAATATATTCCTATATATATTTCCTAGATATTTTCCTATATATTCCTATAAATATATTCCTATATATTTTCCTATAAATACATTCCTATAAATTCCATGAGAATATTCCCAAGGACTCCTGATCTGTTTGGGGAGAGAGAGGGGTTGATCCTGGAGGGACTGGGATGAATTTCCAGCCTCCCACAGGGAGGAATTTTTTGAGCTTTAGGATTTTTTTCTATAAATTCAGCCTCGGGATGAGGCCGAGGGTGTAACTCGGCTGGGAATTATGGGAATGTTGAGTTGGAGGTCATGGAAAGGTGTTGGATCCTCTGGAAAACAGAGCAGGGAAAAAAAAAACAACTCCTGAATGGAGATTATGGCCAGAATAACATAATCTAAGTTTAAAAAAAGTGATTTTTACATCCCCTCCAAAGCCTTTTGGATGGTGCGTGAAAGAAACCACGTTTTAAACAATGGTTTAAATTCAAATTATTGGATTGGTTCAAGCTATTGATTCAAATTATTGATTCAAATTATTGATTCAAATTTTTGGTTCAAATTAGTGATTCAAATTATTTCTCCTCTGCTGTTATAAATTCGGGTGGATGATTCGTTTCTCCCTTTTTTTTGCAGCCAAATAATTGTTCAAAGCCCTTGGTTCTTCTTCAGAAAAACACTTTTTAAACCATTAATAATGGTTCATTTAAACAATTTTTAAACCTTTAACTGAAGTCCATTTAAACCATTTTTAAGCCATTAATTGGAGTCCCTTTAAACCATTTTCAAACCTTTAACCAAAGTCCATTTAAACCATTTTTAAACCTTTGCCTGAAGTTCATTTAAACCATATTTAAACCTTTAACCGAGTCCATTTAAACCATTTTTAAACCTTTAACTGAAATTAATTTAAACCATTTTTAAACCTTTAACCAAAGTCCATTTAAACCATTTTTAAACCTTTAACCAAAGTTCATTTAAACCATTTTCAAACTTTTAACTGAAATGAATTTAAACCATTTTTAAACCTTTAACTGACATTTCTTTAAACCATTTTTAAACCTTTAACCGAGTCCATTTAAACCATTTTTAAACCTTTAACTGAAATGAATTTAAACCATTTTCAAACCTTTACCCAAAGTTCCTTTAAACCATTTTTCAACCTTTACCTGAAGTCCATTTAAACAATTTTTAAACCTTTAATAAAGGTTAATTTAAACCATTTTTAACTGAAGTTCTGAGGTTTTTCCGTGGCGCTGCAGCGCAGTTTCCATCCAGCAGAGGCCGCTTTCCTCTCGCGTTTGTTTCTCCAAGGAAAGGCTGGAACAGGAACCTGCCCGGGCTGGAGTTTTGTCCCGGTCCGTGCCTGGTTGGGATTTCCTGTCCCAGGAAATTCCTTCCCAAATTTTCCTGGCTGCTGCTTGCCAGGATGAGAGGAATTGGTAAGAAAATCCTCCGGAGTTTTTGTTTGGGTTGGATCTCCTGCCTGGCTTCTGAAAAGAATTCCTTCCTTTGGAATTATTATTATTATTATTATTATTATTATTATTATTATTATTATTATTATATCATCATCATCATCATCATTATCAATACTGTCAGTAATAATAATAAATTATAATAGTATATAATACATAACATATAATGTATTATATATTATATTTTTTTATATTTTATATTTTATATTATATATTATTATAGAAAATATAATATAATATAAGTTGTATTGTATTGTATTACAATGTATTATATTGTATTGTATTATATTATTATTATTATTATATATTATATATTTATTATTGTTGTTGTTAGCAATAATTATTGGTATTGGTGATATTATTATTATCGTCATCATCATTATCAATATTATCATTAATAATAATAAATTATAATAGTATATAATACATAACATATAATTATATATTATATATTATATATTATTATATTATGTAATATAATGTAATATATGTTATATTGTATTATATTCTATTGTATTATATTGTATTATAATATTATATTATTAGATATATTTATTATTGTTGTTATTAACAATAATTACTGGTATTGGTGGTGATATTATTATTATTATTATTATTATTATTATTATTATTATTATTATTATTACAGGGAGCCAGGTGGGACCAGAGGACCCTGGAGGTGTCAGCAAATCCAGCACCTCCTGCCACGGGAAAACCTCAGCTGGGAATTCCTGGGAATTCCAGAAGGGTTTGGGTTTGACAGGACCTTCAATCCTGCCCCATTCCAGCCCCTCTGCCATGGGAAAACCTCAGCTGGGAATTCCAGAGGGATTTGAGTCAGACGGGACCTTCAATCCCATCCCAGCCCCTGGGCAGGAATCTCCCAGTGACGCTCCCAGAAGGATCCGGGCACGGTGTCCCGATCCCTTGGGCTGGGAGAGACTTTGGGATCCGGTCCTGCCCCCCCTTCCACCCCTGCCGCCATCCCAGGCTGCTCCAGCCCGGCTGCAACGCTCCCAGGGGAGGGGGACATTCCAGAGGGGTGAGGGTATTCCTGAGGATTTGGGATATTCCAGAGGGGTGGGAATATCCCAGAGGGATGAGGATACTCCAGAAGAGGGAGGATATTCCAGAGGAGGGCAGATATTCCAGAGAGATGGAGACATTCCAGAGGATTTGGGATATTCCAGAGGATTTGGGGATATTCCACAGGAATGGGCACATTCTAGAGGGGTGAGGATATTCCAGTGGGGTGGGAATATTCCAAAGGGATGGGGATACGCCAGACGATTTGGGAATATTCCAGAGGATTGGGGATATTCCAAAGGGATGGGGATATCCCAGAGGGGTGGGGAATATTCCAGAAGAGGGAAGATATTCCAGAGAAGGGAGAATATTCCACAAGGGTGGGGATATTCCAGAGTATTGGGGATATCCCAGAGGGGTGGGAATATTCCAGAGGATTTGGGATATTCCAGAGGGGTGGGAATATCCCTGAGAGATGTGGAAGAGAGAGGATATTCCATGGAGGTGGTGATATTCCAGAGGGGTGGGGATATTTCAGCAGGGTGAGGATATTCCAAAGGGGTGGGGATATTCCAGAGGAGTGGGAATATTCCAGAGGGATGGGGATACTCCAGAGGATTTGGGGATATTCCACAGGGGTGAGGATATTCCATGGAGGTGGAGATATTCCAGAGGATTGGGGATATCCCAGAGGGGTGAGGATATTCCAGTGGGGTGGGAATATTCCAGAGGATTGGGGATATTCCACAGGGGTGGGGATATCCCAGATGAGTGGGAATATTCCAAAGGGATAGGGATATCCCAGAGGGGTGAGGATATTCCAGTGGGGGTGGGAATATTCCAGAGGATTTGGGGATATTCCACAGGAATGGGGATATTCCAAAGGGATGAGGATATCCCAGAGGGGTGGGGAATATTCCAGAAGAGGGAAGATATTCCAGAGGAGGGCAGATAATCCAGAGGGGTGAGAATATTCCAGAGTAGTGAGAATATTCCAGGGGATTGGGGATATTCCAGGGGATTGGGGATATTCCAGAGGATTGAGGACATTCCAGAGGGATGGGGAATATTCCAGGGGGGTGGGAATATTCCAGAGGGATGGGGATACTCCAGAGGATATTCCAGAGGGGTGGGGATATTCCAAAGGGATGAGGACATTCCAGAGGGATGGGGATATTCCAGGGGGGTAAGGATATCCCAGAGGGATGGGGATATTCCATAGGATTTGGGGATATTCCAAAGGGATGAGGATATCCCAGAGGGATGGGGATACTCCAGAGGATTTGGGATATTCCATAGGGATGAGGATATCCCAGAGGGATGGGGACACTCCAGAGGATTTGGGGATATTCCATAGGGATGAGGATATTCCAAAGGAGGCTGGTCTGGTCTCACCCCCCCGATCCCTTCCCCTCTCCCGGGTTTCCCCCTGTGCCTTTACCCATCCCAAATTCCCAATTTCCCCCCGGGATAATGGGATCCATCCATTCCCCCATCCCCGGCAGCCACCCCCGCTCCCAGCCCGGCCCTTCCCGGCTTTTCCAGCTCTCTGGGATCTCATTCCCTGCCAGGAGCTCGGGCCAGCCCTTCACTTTAGCTCCATTAAATCTCCTGGCTCAGCCCTGCGCGGAGCTTTAATTAAAAATCCCTCCCTGCTGATCCAGCCCTTGGGCCGCTTCCAGCGCCGCAGGGAAGGGAAAAGGATGGAGGGGACAGCGACACGCCCGCGGCGGGGTGAGGATGAGGAGGGAACGCTTCCCCCTCCTGCTGGGTGGATTCCCTTTCTCCTGGAAGTGAGGAGAAATCCACAGGGAAATCCGTTTTTTCCAGGGAAATCCGCTTAAAATTGGGATTTCTGGGAAGGAAAATTGATTTCGGGGACCAGGGCTTGACAAAGGGGGGAATGAGGAAAATGGGGTCAGGTGAGAGCTCCTGATGGCACTGAACAGGTTTCCCAAAAATGCCCTGGAATTGCCCCAGGCCAGGCTGGAGCAGCCCAGGACAGCGGGGCGAGGATGAGGAGGGAACGCTTCCCCCTCCTGCTGGGTGGATTCCCTTTCTCCTGGAAGTGAGGAGAAATCCACAGGGAAACCCGTTTTTTACAGGGAAATCCGCTTAAATTGGGATTTCTGGGAGGGAAAATGGATCTCAGGGACCAGGGCTCACTTAAAGAAGGAAATGAAGGGGAAAGTCCTGAGGAAAATGGGGTCAGGTGACAGTTCTGTTGACAGGAACTTGTCAACATTTTGGGAAATTTTGGGAAGCTTCAGTTTTCCAAAAATGCCGTGTCCCTGGAATTGCCCCAGGCCAGGCTGGAGCAGCCCAGGACAGGGGGGTGAGGATGAGGAGGGAACGCTTCCCCCTCTGCTGGGTGGATTCCCTTTCTCCTGGAAGTGAGGAGAAATCTACAGGGAAATCCGCTTTTTCCAGGGAAATCCGCTTAAAATTGGGATTTCTGGGAGGGAAAATGGATCTCAGGGACCAGGGATTGCCAAAGGGGGGGAATGAGGAAAATGGGGTCAGGTGATGGCAGTGAACAGGTTTCCCAAAAATTCCCTGGAATTTCCCCAGGCCAGGGACAGTGGGAGGTGTCCCTGGAAGGCCAGGGTGGAATGGGATGACCCTTAAGGTGTTCCACAATCCAAACCATTCCCTGATTCCATGAAATCCGCGGGGATTTCACTGGCACAGAGCTCTGCCCGCTCTGCTCTGGGGCCTCATCCCTCAAACTCGATCCCTCCTGATCCCAAATCCAGGCCCAGCTCAGGATTCATCCCAATCCTGAAGCATCTCCGTGGATTTGACAGAATTTTGGGAGAAAGGGAAGGAGCAGAGATGCTCCCATCCCCATCCCCTGTTCCTCCCACAGCCAAACTGGGAGAAAACCAGTACAGGAAGGCTCACCCCGGCTTTAAACTGGTTTTTTGGCTGGGGTGGAGCAGGACAGCAGAGGGAGGCGAGGCTGGCACCAGCCAGCCTGGTTTGGCCACGTTTGCTACAGAAATGTAATTAATATTTGAAATGTAATTAATATTTGAAATGTAATTAATATTTGAAATGTAATTAATATTTGTGCCCTTTGCCGGGCCGAGCTCAGCAGGAGCCGCCTGCCCCTTCCCGTGGGCATTCCTGGGGCATTCCAGGCTCCCAGCTCGGGGCTGGATTGACTCAGTTGTGAGGCCAGGAGGGACAGGGAGCAGCTCACAGCAAATCCTGCCCGACTGGGCCGGGAGTGAGCCCTGGGCAAGGCTCTGGTGTCAGGCTGAGCTTTGATTTGAGCCCAGCCAGGGATGATTCCCTTCCCTTCCCTTCCCTTCCCTTCCCTTCCCTTCCCTTCCCTTCCCTTCCCTTCCCTTCCCTTCCCTTCCCTTCCCTTCCCTTCCCTTCCCTTCCCTTCCCTTCCCTTCCCTTCCCTTCCCTTCCCTTCCCTTCCCTTCCCTTCCCTTCCCTCCCCATCAAAGCCTCGGGATCCAAACCTCGGCCTCTTCCATTTTGGAATATTTTCTTTGCTTTTTTTTTTCCCTTTTTGATTGTCCTGGGATGGGATCATTCCAGATCTGACAGTCTGCAGGGCAGGATCCTATTCCCCACCTTGGAATGGTTTGGGGTGGATGGGATTGCTCTGGGATCTCTCCAGATCTGCAGGACAGGATCCTATTCCCCAGCACAGAATGGTTTGGGGTGGATGGGATTGCTCTGGGATCACTCCCAGCTCTGCAGGGCAGGATCCCATTCCTCAGCACTGAAGGGTTTGGGGTGGATGAGATCATTCTGGGATCATTCCAGGATCCCACAGCTCTGCAGGACAGGATCCCATTCCTCACCACTGAAGGGTTTGGGGTAGATGGGGCTTTTAGGATCATCCCAGAGTGCTCCAGCCCAGCCCTGGACACTCCCAGCCATGGGGCAGCCACAGGAAATCAAAATTTCATCCAGGAAATCTGTTCCAGTTCCTCCCCACCCTCACCTCAAGCTCTTTTAGCCCTGGAATGGGGGAAAAAACAGCCAGAATCTCTTCCAGATCCCACAGCTCTGCAGGACAGGATCCCATTCCTCACCACTGAAGGGTTTAGGGTGGAAGAGGCTTTTAGGATCATCCCAGAGTGTTCCAGCCTGGCCCTGGACACTCCCAGCCATGGAGCAGCCACAGGAAATCAAAATTTCATCCAGGAAACTGAGCCAGGATCACTCCCAGATCCCACAGCTCTGCAGAGCAGGATCCTACTCCCCATCACAGAACAGTTTGGGGTGGAAGGGGCTTTTAGGATCATCCCAGGGTGCTCCAGCCCAGCCTTGGACACTCCCAGCCATGGGGCAGCCACAGGAAATCAAAATTTCATCCAGGAAACTGAGCCAGGATCACTCCCAGATCCCACAGCTCTGCAGGACAGGATCCTATTCCCCACCTCAGAACGGTTTGGGGTGGAAGGGGCTTTTAGGATCATCCCAGAGTGCTCCAGCCTGGCCTTGGACACTCCCAGCCATGGGGCAGCCACAATCCATCCAGGAAATCTGTTCCAGTTCCTCACCTCAAGCTCTTTTAACCCTGGAATGGGGGGAAAAAACCGAGCCAGGATCCCTCCCTGGAGCAGGATCAGGGCTGGAATCAGCTCCTGTACCCCCGGCTGTGCCTCCCGAGCCTCCCCGTGCCCCAAATCCCCCCTCGGGGCAGCCCAGGGGTGCCCCCAGCCCGCGCTGTCAATGGTGCCACTGTCGCTGCCCGGGCAGGGGGCACGGGCGAGGCCGGGGAGCCGCTCTCGGTTCCCAGCGCGGCTCTCCAGCCGGGATTATGTGTCTGGACAAGCCCTCGGCAGCTGTTTTGCAGCTCTCGCCTAACAAAGAGCACTTTGATGGCTGCAGGAAGGGAGCAGGGCCGGGGTTTCGCAGCTGAGCCGGGGGCGGAGAGGCTCAGGAGCCCCTCGGGGGGGGTTTGGGCACTCAGGGTGGCACCGGGGGACAGCGACAGCCTCTGTCCCCCTGGAATTGTCCTCCCTGACCTTCCCAAAACATTCCCAAGCTTTCCTGGATGCTGCTAAACCCCAACCCAGCCTGCTTGAGGCTGGGAAATTCAGGTTTTCCTGACTGAGAAATTCAGTTTTTCCTGACTGAGAAATTCAGTTTTTCCTGACTGAGAAATTCAGTTTTTCCTGACTGAGAAATTCAGGTTTTCCTGACTGAGAAATTCAGGTTTTCCTGACTCAGAAATTCAGTTTTTCCTGACTGAGAAATTCAGGCTTTCCTGACTCAGAAATTCGGTTTTTCCTGACTCAGAAATTCAGTTTTTTCTGACTGAGAAATTCACTTTTTTCTGACTGAGAAATTCAGGTTTTCCTGACTGAGAAATTCAGTTTTCCTGACTGAGAAATTCAGGTTTTCCTGACTCAGAAATTCACTTCTTCCTGGGCTCCACTTGGATCTTTAAAATGGGTTTAATCCCCACGGGAAGGGGCTCCTGCTGCTCCTGGCCTCGACCTCACCCCGACAAAAGGCACAAATATTAATTAATTCCATTTCAGATATTAATTCCATTTCAAACATTAATTCCATTTCAAATATTAATTCCATTTCAAATATTAATTCCATTTCAGATATTAATTATATTTCAGATATTAATTATATTTCTGTAGCAAACAAGGAGGTTTTTAATAGAAAAAAAATTGTTTTTTTTTTAAATTTGGATTCAGCTCTTTGCAGTGAGCTCCACTTTTCCCTGTTCCCTCTTTTCCCAGCTGGAACACGCCGGGAAAAGAGGAGAGGAGCCGGTCAGGAGTGCCTGAGTCAGAGCAGCCCTTAATGGATGAGGCTGCGGCTGCCTGGGAGCACTTTGGATAATTGAAAGGCGCTGCCAGGACGCGCTGCCCTGACAGCTCCGGAGCAGCTGAGGCGCAACCCGGAGCCTCCTTGGCTCCTCTCCCGCTCCCTGCAGCAAAACTCGGTGGCCTCGGTGGCTCCCAGGGTGCCTGGCCCGGGTGGTTTTAGCTCTGCTGAGGATTTAGGGAGGGTTTGGGTCCTCTCAGGGGTGAGGGGGTTTCTCTTTTTGGGGGAATTCTCGGGGTTTCTCTTTTTGGGGGATTCTCTTCCGCACCCCCACAAAGGAATTTTTGGAGGGGAAAGGATCAGAGGAGCGTGGAGTGGGTTTGGGTTGAAGGGATTTTTAAAGGTCGTCCTGTCCCACTGCCCTGCATTGAGATTTCCCCCGGATTTTTCACTTTCTTGCTTTTTTTTTTGTCCTTTTTTTCCCCTTCCTCTCCTGCTTTTTTTTTTTTTTTTGGTGTTTTTTTTTTTTTTATTGTTCTTTGGATTTTGTTTTGTTTTGTTTTTAAAACTGTTTTTTTTTAAATTTGGATTCACCCCTTTGCAGTGGATCCAAGAGGATCCATGGATCCATCCCTCCATCCTCTTCAGCCTCCAGCCGGAAATGAATTCCCTGCGGCTGTTCCATCCCTGGGATGGGAATTCCTCCCAAAAATCCCGCTCGCTCCCTGGCCAGCAGGTGCAGAGCTCCCTCAGCTTTTCCTGCTCCCTCTCCCCCTGAGCTGAGCCAGGAGTGAAATTTGGGAATAATTCCCATGGTTTTGGTGTTTCAGCTTCTCTGGGACAGCATCCTTGGCGTTATTTCCCATTTTAACCCATTTTAACCCATTTTAAACAGTTTTAAACCATTTTAAACCCATTTAAAACCATTTAAAACCCATTTTAACCCATTTAAAACCATTCAAAACCATTTTAAACCATTTAAATCATTTAAAACCCATCCAAACCATCGTGCCAGGGGCGGAATCTCGGGCAGGAAGAGGTTAACCCCCTGTGCCCGCTCGGTGTGTGTGCGGAATGACGAATGCTCGGGGCAGATTCACATCCCGGCAGGATGAAATATTCCCCGCTCATTCCCTGCCTGTGACTCACGAACTGATCCCGGAGAGAAGAAATCTTTTCAAAGCTCTCACTTTCAATGTCTTTTTTATTCTTTTTTTTTTTTTAATTCTTTTTTTTTTTCTTTCTTTCTATTTTTTTTATTCTTTTTTTTAACTTTTTCTTTTTTGCCCACGCAGCAGCTGCAGGAAGGGTTTTGGGATAAAATTCCACACAAAAGCTTCCATCTCCTGGAGAGCCCCGGCCAATAAATAAATCCTGCTGGGGAAGGCGAAATGGGCTCGGGGAAGTGTGAAACCACGATTTGGGAGGGCCGGGTCGCTCCGTGCCCACCCCTGGGCATTCCAGCCCTTCTGGGAGAGGCTCCAGCGACTTCCCAGGGGTTGCCAAGGGCCCTCGGAGAGGCCCGGGAAAATCTTGGCTGATTCAATCCTGCAAAAAAAAAAAAAAACAAACCAGGAGAAAGGGAAAAGCTGGATCCCTGCATGCTCTGAATGTTAATATTTTCTCTTTCAGGTTGAAGTTGTGCTGGGTGTTTTCCATCAGGGAGCTCCTGGAGGGATTTTTGTGGGATTGGGGATGGTTGTGCTCACCTTTTCCACAGCCCTGGGCACTCAGGGATCCTCTGGAATTCCCAGGAATCACTGCTGGGAGCTGGGACTGCCCTGGCTGTGGGATTTCCCAAATTCCTGAGGTTTTAAGGGGAAAAAAAAAAAAATGGGGTTTGCCAGGAGGAGCTGTGGATTCATCCCTGGGGTTCTCCAGGTGTCCCTGGAATGTTTTGGGTGGGATGGGATCAGCTCTGAGGTCCCTTCCCACCCAAAGCATTCCAGGATTCCCCATTTCTCTCCAGGGAAGGACAGGGCCGGGTTCTCAGCTCCCTGTGAGAAATTCCAGCCAAATTTGACCTCCCAGAGATGGGGACACCCCCCAAATGTCCCTGGCATGGCACGGCCAGCCGGGAAATCCAAACCCAAACAGCTGGGAACACGCTGGGACAAGGCAGGGAATTCTGGGATTTAAAGGAGGAAAGGGTTTTGGTGTTTGATTCCAGATATTCTTCATCTCTGCACTCATGGATTCTACATCAAATCCAGGGAATTCTGTGCTGGGATGAGAGCAGCGACTGGGCAGGTCCAGTTCCATGTGGACAAAATTCCCAGCGTTCCTTACACTGAAATGGGCTCAGAAATTCTCTGGAATTTAAAGCAGGTAAGATTTTTGGTGTTTGATTCCAAGTATTCTTCATCTCTGCATCCATGGCTCCCACATCAAATCCAGGGAATTCTGTGCTGGGATGAGAGCAGCGACTGGGCAGGTCCAGTTCCATTTCCCAGCTCCCCTTACACTGAACACAGGAATCCCTCTGGAATTTAAACCAGGAAAGGTTTTTGGTCTTTGACTCCAAATATTCTTTATCTCTGCACCCATGGATCTCACATCAAATCCTGGGAATTCTGTGCTGGGGTGAGAGCAGCGACTGGGAATGTCCAATTCCAGCTGGACAAAATTCCCAGTGCCCCTTACACAGAAAATGGGCTCAGAAATTCTCTGGAATTTAAAGCAGGTAAGATTTTTGGTCTTTGATTCCAGATATTCTTCATCTCTGCATCCATGGATCCCACATTAAATTCAGGGAATTCTGTGGTGGGATGAGAAGAGTGACTGGGCCCATCCAGTTCTATCTCCCTGCGCCCCTTACAGTGAACACAGGAATCCCTCTGGAATTGAAACCAGGAAAGGCTTTTGGTCTTTGACTCCAAATATTCTTTATCTCTGCATCCCTGGCTCCCACATCATCCCATATCCCAAATCCTGGGACAGGCCAGGGAATTCTGTGCTGGGATGAGAGCAGAGACTGGGCAGGTCCAGTTCCATGTGGACAAAGCTCCCAATTCCCTTACACTGCACACAGGAATCCCTCTGGAATTTAAACCAGGAAAGGCTTTTGGTGTTTGATTCCAAATATTCTTTATCTCTGCATTCCTGGCTCCCACATCAAATCCAGGGAATTCTGTGCTGGGATGAGAGCAGCAACTGGGCCCGTCCAATTCCATCTCCCAGCTCCCTTTACACTAAACACAGGAATCCCTCTGGAATTTAAAGCAGGAAAGGTTTTTTGTCTTTAACTCCAAATATTCTTTATCTCTGCATCCCTGGCTCCCACATCATCCCATATCCCAAATCCTGAGACAAGCCAGGGAATTCTGTGGTGGGATGAGAAAAGCAACTGGGCCCGTCCAATTCCATCTGCCAGCATCCCTTAAACTAAACACAGGAATCCCTCTGGAATTTAAACCAGGAAAGGTTTTTGGTCTTTGATTCCAAATATTCTTTATCTCTGCATCCCTGGCTCCCACATCAAATCCTGGGAATTCTTTGCTGGGATGAGAGCAGTGACTGGGCAGGTCCAGTTCCATCTCCCAGCTCCCCTTACACTGCACACAGGAATTTTTCTGGAATTTAAAGCAGGTAAGATTTTTGGTGTTTGAGTCCAGATATTCTTCATCTCTGCACCCCTGGCTCCCACATCAAATCCAGGGAATTCTGTGCTGGGGTGAGAGCAGCGACTGGGAATGTCCAATTCCAGCTGGACAAAATTCCCAGTGCCCCTTACACAGAAAATGGGCTCAGAAATTCTCTGGAATTTAAAGCAGGTAAGATTTTTGGTCTTTGATTCCAGATATTCTTTATCTCTGCATCCCTGGCTCCCACATCAAATCCTGGGAATTCTGTGCTGGGATGAGAGAAGTGACTGGGCCCATCCAATTCCATCTCCCAGCTCCCCTTACACTAAACACAGGAATCCCTCTGGAATTTCAACCAGGAAAGGCTTTTGGTGTTTTCCTCCCGAATATTCCTCAGCCCCCTGACACCCCCAGGATCCCCACCCCAAATCCCGCTCCACCTCCCCTCCCCAGGGCTCTCCCTCACCCCCCGAGCCTGGCAGAGCTGAATCCCCCCTCACTGCCAGCACAGAAACGCTGTGGCTGCACTTTCCCTGCCCAGCTAATCCCATTTGTCTCCCCAAACGCCTTTTAAGGATTCCCAGCAATGCAGCAGAAGAAATCCATTTGCCGGCTGGAGGCAGCCAAGGAGGGGAATTTTGATTTCCCAGTTATTAGCTGCCTGACAAGGTGAGGGAACCGCGGCAAGATTGATGGCCCAGAGAAACGTTTTTACTCTCCACAATTAATCCTGGCGTGGCCGTGATCAATCCAGGGGAGGGAGGAATTAGGTGGGAACGTTTCCCTCTGCTGCTGCTGCTTGTCAAAGGAGGGGATGGATGGATGGATGGAGATTTTTTTTTTTTCTCCTGGAAAATACAGGGAAATCCACTTAGGGTGGGGAAAAAATGGATATCAGGGGTCAGAGCTCCTTTTTTTCCTGCAGGGAGAGCAGATTGAGGCCATCAATCCGCATTAGGGAGGCTGCTGTGGGCACAGAGAATTCCAGCAGGAGGAATTCCAGCAGGAGGAATTCCAGCAGCCCCCCCAAGGTGTTTTTAAGGGTGGGATTTGATCCTGGGGGGATCCTTTGCCCTCAAGTTCACGCTGGGTTTTCCTTTTGCTTCTTTTTTCCCTTTTGCTTCTTTTCTCCTTTTGATTTTTTTCCCTTTTATTCCCTTTTTTTTCCTTTTTTTCCCCCTTTTTTGAACCACAAAGATTCCTCGTGGTTCACTGGGTGTTTTTGAGCCCTGAGCTGGGGTTAAGTTAAACCCTGCTGGAGGTTCAGGGTGGCTAAACCCGACCTTAAAACACCTGTAAGGGTTTGTGGGGGGCTCTGATCCTCAGGATTTGGGGCCAAAAATCCCCAAAATCCCTGGGTGATCCCAGCCCTTCACCCCATTCCAGCTGAATTCCTCCCACCCTGTCATTAGAGCTCAGATCCCGCCGTGGTTTGGGGTTTTTCTCTCTCCTGGAGTCCCGGAATTTTGGGCACATTCAGCACAATTCCTGCCTCTGGATCCCTCCTGCCATTCCAGGAGATCAGCTGGGGATTTTTAACCCAGTTTTAACCCAGTTTTTAACCCAATTCAAGGCTGCCAGCCCGATTTGGGGCAGAAAACTCCAAATTCTCAATTTTTTTTCTCCAGGTTGTGACAAATCCCTGTGAATTCCTTGATTTTTTTGTGGGGGAAAAGCCCAAGCAGAGGGACAGAGTGACCCCCTTGAAGCTGCTTAAACCCTCAGCCCCACTCTAATTAACAAATTTAATTATTTAGGACTCATTATCCAGGCAGACACTGAACATCCCAGAGGCAGCTTGTTCCAGCTGCTCCGGAGTGACATCCAGAGGGTTTCTAACAGCACAAAAAAAAAAATAAAAATAAAAAGGAATTTGGCAGCGGCAGGAAGCACTAAGAGGGATTAAACTTGAAAGAGAAATAGGGGAAGGGTGAGGAAAAAAAAAAATCACATTAAAACATTTCAGAGCTTAGAGAGACAGAGCAGGGAAGGAAGCGGGGATGGAGACTCTGGAAATCAGGGATGGGGATGCTGCTGTCACCCCCGGGGTTGGATTTTATTTTAAAATAAAGCCTTTTATTTGTTTTCAAGGCAAATATTTGGCTCAGAACCCTGAGGGGTTCCTGCCCTGACATGTGGGCAGTGCCAGGCCCTCCCTTCCCTTCTCCTTTTCTCTCCTTTTCCCCTCTCCATTCCAATCCCTCCAAAAAACCCCTTGGAATTCCCACCCCAAATCAGCACAAGTGCGAGGAATTGAACCCTGCCTAAATTCCTTGCAGTTTTCCCAGGATATTTTTGATTTTCCACCACCTCCAAAACTCATTCCCGGAAGCTCCAGGTTCACCAGGAAGAGCCGGGACAAACCCCGGGGTTTTGTGTATTTTTGGGAGCTGCTGTTTATTTATTTTGGGCGCTGATTTGCCAAGGAATTCACTTCAATTTTCCCACAGAAACATCCCAGATTTTTTTTTTTTTTTGCCTGTTTCTCCTTTTATCAGCTGGAGGTTCAGCAATTCCCCGTGGGAACGTGCTGCTCCCTGCACATTTGGCCCTAAAAAAAGGTGATTTTCTTCTTTTCCTTTTGGAAAATCTTTGTCTTTCTGAATCCCATGAAACCTCCACTCCTCACATCTCACCTCCACCAAAAAAAAAAAACCCTCAAGGCCAAATAATTCCACTCAAACCACACCAGATTGGGGCAAAAAACATCAAAAAACATTAAAAAAAAAAGCTGTGAAAGGCGTTTTTCTCCTCACATCCCAGCTCTGAAAGCAGATGGAGGGGTGGGGCTGAAAAGAGGCAACTCAACCCCAGAAAATTGTGAAAATTGTGAAAATCCAGCAGAAATAATTCCCCCTCTATGAGGTTCTGGAGCGGGGAGTCCCAGCTGGTTCCTTCCACCTCGAGCTGAGCTTGGTGCTGGGATTTCCACTCCAGCAGTGCTCGAGGAATACAATAAAAATTAATTATTAAAACAGCAGGATAAAAAAAAAAAAATCAGGCCACTGAAATATTTTTAGCTGATGGTTGGAGTTTATAAAAAGAGGAATGGAGCTTCTCTGTGAGGATTTTTGTGAGGCCTGGGCTTGGCTTTGAGGGGTGGAGGTTTCCCAAAAAAGAGGTTTTCCCCCAAAATCCAGGCTTTTTGGGGGAAGTTTTTTGGTCAGAAAATTGGAAAATGTGGATTTTATTCAGGTCATTTCATTCTGGAGTTCCTTGAGGGGAAGTTTTGAGTGAAAAGAGCCCTGGGATGTGAGGCCTGTGGGGCCTGGGCTTGGCTTTGAGGGGTGGAGGTTTCTCACAAAAGAGGTTTTCCCCAAAATCCAGGCTTTTTGGGGAAGTTTTTTGGTCAGAAATTTGGATGATGTGGATTTTATTCGAGTCACCTCATCCTGGATCTTCTTGGGGGGAAATTTGGAGTGGAAAGAGCCCTGGGATGTGAGGCCTGTGGGGCCTGGGCTTGGCTTTGAGGGATGGAGACTTCCCAGTGTCCCTCACCCCAAAAATTCAGGGTTTTTGGGGAAGTTTTTTTTGTCAGAAAATTGGACAACATGGATTTTCTTCAGGTCACTTCATCCTGGATCTCCTTGAGGGGAAATTTGGAGTGGAAAGAGCCCTGGGATGTGAGGCCTGTGGGGCCTGGGCTTGGCTTTGAGGGGTGGAGGTTTCCCAAAAAAGAGGTTTTCCCCCAAAATCCAGGCTTTTTTGGGGAAGTTTTTTGGTAAGAAAATTGGATGATGTGGATTTTATTCAGGTCACTTCATCCTGGATCTCCTTGAGGGGAAATTTTTAGTGGAAAGAGCCCTGGGATGTGAGGCCTGTGGGGCCTGGGCTTGGCTTTGAGGGATGGAGGCTTCCCATTACTTCTTGTGCAAAAATTTGGGCTTTTGGGGAAGTTTTTTGGTAAGAAAATTGGACAACATGGATTTTCTTCAGGTCACTTCATCCTGGAACTTGGGGTTTTACAGGAGTGGGGAAATCTGGCAAGTTTGGAAATTATTCCCCACCAGGTTTCCTGCAGGCCTGAGCAGGCCCTGGGCCATTTTTGGTGAAAATCATCTCCCTGAAGCACTTTTTGATAAGGATTTTACCCCTGAGGTGATCAAACCCTTCCTTGATTAGATCAGGCAGCCTTCCCTGGGTGCTAAGCTGAGAAATTCAGATTTCCAAGGGAGAAATGGAAGTTTGGAGTGGAAAGAGCCCTGGGATGTGAGGCCTGTGGGGCCTGGGCTTGGCTTTGAGGGGTGGAGGCTTCCCATTACCTCCTGTCCAAAAATTTGGGTTTTTTGGGGAAGTTTTTTGGTCAGAAAATTTTATTATGTGGATTTTATTCAGGTCACTTCATCCTGGATCTCCTTGAGGGGAAATTTGGAGTGGAAAGAGCCCTGGGATGTGAGGCCTGTGGGGCCTGAGTGATGGGGGATTCCCATTACTTCTTGTGCAAAAATTTGGGCTTTTTGGGGAAGTTTTTTGGTAAGAAAATTGGATAACGTGGATTTTATTCAGGTCACTTCATCTTGGAACCTGGGGTTTTACAGGAGTGGGGAAATCTGGCAAGTTTGGGAATTATTCCCCACCAGGTTTCCTGCAGACCTGAGCAGGCTCTGGGCCATTTTTTTGATGAAAATCATCTCCCTGAAGCACTTTTTGATAAGGATTTTACCCCTGAGGTGATAAAACCCTTCCTTGATTAGATCAGTCAGCCTTCCCTGAGTGCTGAGCTGGAAAATTCCAATTTCCAAGGGAGAAATGGAAGTTTGGAGTGGAAAGAGCCCTGGGATGTGGGGCCTGAGGGATGGAGGATTCCCATTACCTCTTATCCAAAAATTTGGGCTTTTTGGGGAAGTTTTTTGGTAAGAAAATTGGATAACATGGATTTTCTCCAGGTCACTTCATCCTGAAACTCCTTTAGGGGAAGTTTGGAGTGGAAAGAGCCCTGGGATGTGAGGCCTGTGGGGCCTGGGCTTGGCTTTGAGGGATGGAGGCTTCCCAGTGTCCCTCACCCCAAAAATTTGGGCTTTTTTGGGGAAGTTTTTTGGTCAGAAAATTAGATAATATGTATTTTCTTCAGGTCACTTCATCCTGGAACTTGGGGTTTTACAGGAGTGGGGAAATCTGGCAACTTTAGAAATTATTCCCCACCAGGTTTCCTGCAGATCTGAGCAGGCCCTGGGCCATTTTTTGATGAAAATCAAAGCCATTTTTGATAAGGATTTTACCCCTGAGGTGATAAAACCCTTTTTTCCTTGGATCAGGCAGCCTTCCCTGGGTGCTGAGCAGGACAATTCCAATTTCCAAGGGAGAAATGGAAGTTTTTAGTGGAAAGAGCCCTGGCAGAAGCCGTGGGGTTACCAGAACACTGTGGGAACGCCTGGGTTAAGACAGAAAATGTGCAAACCCCACAGGATTTGGGATATTTCCAGGCAGATTTACGGGATCTCTGGTGCTTCATCCTCTTCGGGGACAAACTTCAGCCAGATCCATTTATTTCTAGATATTAAATAAATGAAAGAAGGAGAGGAAAAGGAGCGTGACGCACACGGGGGGACAAACAGCACGGAGAGCTCAGGATTTAGGGAATGAATTATTTGAGAATTTAGGGAAGGACAGGAGGACACGGGGACACCCTCATGTGTCACAATCTCTGCTGGCAGCTGCTTAAACTTCACCCTGGGATCAGGAGCTCGGTCTGGGTCACACACGGGGCTTTTTTAGGACTTTTTTAGGGCTTTTTTAGGGCTTTTTTTAGGGCTTTTTTTAGGGCCATCAAGTGAAACGGCCTCGTAAAACGCCTCTGGGGGCCGGCTGATTTATGGAGGGCAGAAACAACATCCCTCCCTCGGTGCCACTTAACTTTTCATTTTCTATCTGCCCTAATTGCTGGGGACATCTGGGGAAATCAGCCCGCAGCCCCCGAGGGGAGGTCACGGTGCTGCAGGGACAGAGCCACATTCCCCGGGAGTGTCCCCGGGAGTGTCCCCGGGAGTGTCCCCGGGAGTTCCTGGCATGGGGAAGGTGTCCCTGCCCAGGCAGGGCTGGGATGAGAGCATCTTAAATTATGATTTTAATTTTTTTTAATTATTTTTTAATTTTTTTTTTCTTTTCTAGCCCAAACCCTGATGTCCCCAATGGTGTCCAGGGGGGTCCCTGAGGAGCAGGACCAGCCCTGCCTCAGTTTCCCCAAAGGGAAAACCTGGGAGAATCCCTGGTGCCAGCCCTGGGGTGGCACTGAGGGTGACAGGGAGGGAAATGTCGGGGTGCCACCAGCCCTGGGGGTGACAGGGAGGGAAATGCCGGGGTGCCACCAGTCCTGGGGGTGACAAGGAGGGAAATGTCCCGGTGCCACCAGCTCTTGGGGTGACAAGGAGGGAAATGTCGGGGTGCCACCAGCTCTTGGGGTGACAAGGAAGGAAATGTCAGGGTGCCACCAGCCCCGGGGGTGACAAGGAGGGAAATGTTGGGGTGCCACCAGTCCTGGGGGGTGACAGGAAGGGAAATGTCGGGGTGCCACCAGCCCCTGGGGTGACACTGGAGGTGACAGAGAGGGAAATGTCGGGGTGCCACCAGCCCCGGGGGTGACAGGGAGGGAAATGTCAGGGTGCCACCAGCCCTGGGGTGGCACTGGGGGTGACCAGGAGGGAAATGTCGGGGTGCCACCCCTCTTTGAGCACCTCAGGGGTGTGGGGTGGAGGGGACAGGGCTGGGGACATCTGCCACTCAGAGTGGGGGTGACAGGGAGAGAAATTCCGGGGTGCCACCCCTCTTTGA
>CAJVGK010000107.1:0-41263 GCA_910950805.1 Acrocephalus scirpaceus scirpaceus
AGCTCTTTTCTCCCCTGTGGGCTGAGGCACTTGGCCTTGGACTTGGCCTTGGCCTTGGCCTTGCCAAGGGCCCTGCAGCTGCCTGCCAAGGGGCCTTTTTCAGTGAGATGAGGAAGGTACTGCTGCAAGGCTGTCCTCAAGCTGCTTTTGCTGCAGATATTCCTGAGGAATAGTTGTTGCTTTCAGACTCAGGTGCTGTGTATTTTCTGGTGAAAAGTCAGAGGGAGCAGCTCTGCGGGAGGCGGAGTAGTTTTCTTCTTGGTGCTTTGGTGGGGGTTGTTCTAATTCTGAGCCCTGTCAGCTCTGGGCAGAGCTCTGTAAATGTATCTGTTCTCTTGGTCTGTGGCAGTGTGGAGGTGGCCAGGAGGCCTTCTTGGAGCTGTGTGCAGAGGAATCGAGCTGAGTCCAGGCCAGGGCTGGTCAGTGGCCGGTCAGTTGTGTTGACTGGACGCAGCTGTGAACGCTTGCCTCTGAGGATCTCCAGGGAATGGAACACTGGTGCTTCCATGGCTTTGGTGTCACAGAGAGGGGAACGCTGGGGCTGTGCCGCTCCTGCCTCGGGCCCAACAGTTCTGGCAGCAGCTGGAGTGGAGGCAAAGGCTGAGCCAAAGGGTGAGAGTTGCAGAAGGGCCTGGGCTGGGAGAGAGGCAGAGGGGTGGTGGAGATGAGGTAATCAGAGCCTGGCTGTCCCTGGGAGCAGTGTGCCAAGGCTGCTGGAGCTGCGGCAGCCTCGGGGCTGTGAGCATTTCCTGGGGGGCCTGGTGAGTGGCCGAGCCCCCTGGAGAGGAAGAAGCTTTTGCTGGTCTCCAGCCTGGAGCTGGCCTGGCCCAGCAGCAGCCGTTTCCTCGGGTGCTGTCCCTGCTTGCCTGAGGATGAGGTGGGAGCTGCCCCAGTGCTGGCCCTGGGAAGGAGGCGCAGGCCCCGGTGAGCTCTGAGCTCCGAGCTCCGTCTGCTGGGCTGTGGCCCAAGCCAGGTAGTGGCCACAGAGCTGCAGGGAAAAGGTCGTGCCCCTGGCTCAGGGCAAGGCCAGGGCCTCAGGGAAAAACTCCACTTGCAGCTGGTGCCCCAAAGCAGGGAGGAGCAGCAATTGCTGGCTAAGAGAGACTGTTGCTAAGGGCCTGCAGGGAGAGGACCCAGGGAAGGGCTTTGCGCTGCCAGGGACCAGGGTGAGTTGGGATGTGGGGCTGGAATTGTAGCCTGGAAGGGCGGTGGGAGCATGGGCCAGTTTGGTGCAAGAAGCTGCGGCTGCCCCTGACTCCCTGCAAGTGTCCAAGGCCTGCTTGGACAGGGCTTCTGGTCCAGGAGGGATGGGATGGGGATATGATAGGGTGGGCCAGTGTGGGGTGGGGATGGGAGTGTGGGGCTGGGATGAAGTTTGTGAGGGGTGGGGATTGGAAGGGGGGGATGGAGTGGTTTGAGCTTTTGGAGTGTAGCACTAGAGGGAGGGAGAGCAGAGGGCCCTTTGGGGATGCTCTCGGGGCTTTTAGTCATCTTGCGGCCTTGAAATGTCTTCTGGGCGGTTGCAGTGGACTTGGGAAGGCTGAGGTCAAGGTGTAAAGCTGTGGAGGGCTGAGGTGAAGGGGCTGGGACTTCGGGAGTGTGAGGGAACCATGAAGAAAGAGAAAGAAAGAAAGAAAGAAAGAAAGAAAGAAAGAAAGAAAGAAAGAAAGAAAGAAAGAAAGAAAGAAAGAAAGAAAGAAAGAAAGAAAGAAAGAAAGAAAGAAAGAAAGAAAGAAAGAAGCAGATGCTCAATGTCTTCTGGCAGGCAGCTTTAGACCATGGAATATGG
The DNA here is from genome assembly GCA_910950805.1 of Acrocephalus scirpaceus scirpaceus. Taxonomy (NCBI): domain Eukaryota; kingdom Metazoa; phylum Chordata; class Aves; order Passeriformes; family Sylviidae; genus Acrocephalus; species Acrocephalus scirpaceus. The sequence continues at coordinate 1,790 of CAJVGK010000107.1, forward strand.
TGAAGGCAGAGCTGACTCTCAGCTTTCCGCAGTCGTCCAGAAGAGTGCTGTGGCTGAAGCAGCCTGAGGGCAGGCTTTGCGTGCCAGGGGCGGCCAATTCAGAGCTCTTTTCTCCCCTGTGGGCTGAGGCACTTGGCCTTGGACTTGGCCTTGGCCTTGGCCTTGCCAAGGGCCCTACAGCTGCCTGCCAAGGGGCCTTTTTCAGTGAGATGAGGAAGGTACTGCTGCAAGGCTGTCCTCAAGCTGCTTTTGCTGCAGATATTCCTGAGGAATAGTGGTTGCTTTCAGACTCAGGTGCTGTGTATTTTCTGGTGAAAAGTCAGAGGGAGCAGCTCTGCGGGAGGCAGAGTAGTTTTCTTCTTGGTGCTTTGGTGGGGGTTGTTCTAATTCTGAGCCCTGTCAGCTCTGGGCGGAGCTCTGTAAATGTATCTGTTCTCTTGGTCTGTGGCAGTGTGGAGGTGGCCAGGAGGCCTTCTTGGAGCTGTGTACAGAGGAATCGAGCTGAGTCCAGGCCTGGGCTGGTCAGTGTCCGGTCAGTTGTGTTAAATGGACGCAGCTGTGAACGCTTGCCTCTGAGGGTCTCCAGGGAATGGAACACTGGTGCTTCCATGGCTTTGGTGTCACAGAGAGGGGAACGCTGGGGCTGTGCCGCTCCTGCCTCGGGCCCAACAGTTCTGGCAGCAGCTGGAGTGGAGGCAAAGGCTAAGCGAAAGGGTGAGAGTTGCAGAAGGGCCTGGGCTGGGAGAGAGGCAGAGGGGTGGTGGAGATGAGGGAATCAGAGCCTGGCTGTCCCTGGGAGCAGTGTGCCAAGGCTGCTGGAGCTGCGGCAGCCTCGGGGCTGTGAGCATTTCCTGGGGGGCCTGGTGAGTGGCCGAGCCCCCTGGAGAGGAAGAAGCTTTTGCTGGTCTCCAGCCTGGAGCTGGCCTGGCCCAGCAGCAGCCGTTTCCTCGGGTGCTGTCCCTGCTTGCCTGAGGATGAGGTGGGAGCTGCCCCAGTGCTGGCCCTGGGAAGGAGGCGCAGGCCCCGGTGAGCTCTGAGCTCCGAGCTCCGTCTGCTGGGCTGTGGCCCAAGCCAGGTAGTGGCCACAGAGCTGCAGGGAAAAGGTCGTGCCCCTGGCTCAGGGCAAGGCCAGGGCCTCAGGGAAAAACTCCACTTGCAGCTGGTGCCCCAAAGCAGGGAGGAGCAGCAATTGCTGGCTAAGAGAGACTGTTGCTAAGGGCCTGCAGGGAGAGGACCCAGGGAAGGGCTTTGCGCTGCCAGGGACCAGGGTGAGTTGGGATGTGGGGCTGGAATTGTAGCCTGGAAGGGCGGTGGGAGCATGGGCCAGTTTGGTGCAAGAAGCTGCGGCTGCCCCTGACTCCCTGCAAGTGTCCAAGGCCTGCTTGGACAGGGCTTCTGGTCCAGGAGGGATGGGATGGGGATATGATAGGGTGGGCCAGTGTGGGGTGGGGATGGGAGTGTGGGGCTGGGATGAAGTTTGTGAGGGGTGGGGATTGGAAGGGGGGGATGGAGTGGTTTGGGCTTTTGGAGTGTAGCACTAGAGGGAGGGAGAGCAGAGGGCCCTTTGGGGATGCTCTCGGGGCTTTTAGTCATCTTGCGGCCTTGAAATGTCTTCTGGGCGGTTGCAGTGGACTTGGGAAGGCTGAGGTCAAGGTGTAAAGCTGTGGAGGGCTGAGGTGAAGGGGCTGGGACTTTGGGAGTGTGAGGGAACCATGAAGAAAGAGAAAGAAAGAAAGAAAGAAAGAAAGAAAGAAAGAAAGAAAGAAAGAAAGAAAGAAAGAAAGAAAGAAAGAAAGAAAGAAAGAAAGAAAGAAAGAAAGAAAGAAAGAAAGAAAGAAAGAAGAAAGAAAGAAAGAAAAGAAGAAAGAAAGAAAGAAAGAAAGAAAGAAAGAAAGAAAGGAAAGAAAGAAAGAAAGAAAGAAAGAAAGAAAAGAGCAGATGCTCAATGTCTTCTGGCAGGCAGCTTTAGACCATGGAATATGGTGAAGGCAGAGCTGACTCTCAGCTTTCCGCAGTCGTCCAGAAGAGTGCTGTGGCTGAAGCAGCCTGAGGGCAGGCTTTGCGTGCCAGGGGCGGCCAATTCAGAGCTCTTTTCTCCCCTGTGGGCTGAGGCACTTGGCCTTGGACTTGGCCTTGGCCTTGCCAAGGGCCCTGCAGCTGCCTGCCAAGGGGCCTTTTTCAGTGAGATGAGGAAGGTACTGCTGCAAGGCTGTCCTCAAGCTGCTTTTGCTGCAGATATTCCTGAGGAATAGTGGTTGCTTTCAGACTCAGGTGCTGTGTATTTTCTGGTGAAAAGTTAGAGGGAGCAGCTCTGCGGGAGGCGGAGTAGTTTTCTTCTTGGTGCTTTGGTGGGGGTTGTTCTAATTCTGAGCCCTGTCAGCTCTGGGCGGAGCTCTGTAAATGTATCTGTTCTCTTGGTCTGTGGCAGTGTGGAGGTGGCCAGGAGGCCTTCTTGGAGCTGTGTGCAGAGGAATCGAGCTGAGTCCAGGCCAGGGCTGGTCAGTGGCCGGTCAGTTGTGTTGACTGGACGCAGCTGTGAACGCTTGCCTCTGAGCGTCTCCAGGGAATGGAACACTGGTGCTTCCATGGCTTTGGTGTCACAGAGAGGGGAACGCTGGGGCTGTGCCGCTCCTGCCTCGGGCCCAACAGTTCTGGCAGCAGCTGGAGTGGAGGCAAAGGCTGAGCCAAAGGGTGAGAGTTGCAGAAGGGCCTGGGCTGGGAGAGAGGCAGAGGGGTGGTGGAGATGAGGTAATCAGAGCCTGGCTGTCCCTGGGAGCAGTGTGCCAAGGCTGCTGGAGCTGCGGCAGCCTCGGGGCTGTGAGCATTTCCTGGGGGGCCTGGTGAGTGGCCGAGCCCCCTGGAGAGGAAGAAGCTTTTGCTGGTCTCCAGCCTGGAGCTGGCCTGGCCCAGCAGCAGCCGTTTCCTCGGGTGCTGTCCCTGCTTGCCTGAGGATGAGGTGGGAGCTGCCCCAGTGCTGGCCCTGGGAAGGAGGCGCAGGCCCCGGTGAGCTCTGAGCTCCGAGCTCCGTCTGCTGGGCTGTGGCCCAAGCCAGGTAGTGGCCACAGAGCTGCAGGGAAAAGGTCGTGCCCCTGGCTCAGGGCAAGGCCAGGGCCTCAGGGAAAAACTCCACTTGCAGCTGGTGCCCCAAAGCAGGGAGGAGCAGCAATTGCTGGCTAAGAGAGACTGTTGCTAAGGGCCTGCAGGGAGAGGACCCAGGGAAGGGCTTTGCGCTGCCAGGGACCAGGGTGAGTTGGGATGTGGGGCTGGAATTGTAGCCTGGAAGGGCGGTGGGAGCATGGGCCAGTTTGGTGCAAGAAGCTGCGGCTGCCCCTGACTCCCTGCAAGTGTCCAAGGCCTGCTTGGACAGGGCTTCTGGTCCAGGAGGGATGGGATGGGGATATGATAGGGTGGGCCAGTGTGGGGTGGGGATGGGAGTGTGGGGCTGGGATGAAGTTTGTGAGGGGTGGGGATTGGAAGGGGGGCATGGAGTGGTTTGGGCTTTTGGAGTGTAGCACTAGAGGGAGGGAGAGCAGAGGGCCCTTTGGGGATGCTCTCGGGGCTTTTAGTCATCTTGCGGCCTTGAAATGTCTTCTGGGCGGTTGCAGTGGACTTGGGAAGGCTGAGGTCAAGGTGTAAAGCTGTGGAGGGCTGAGGTGAAGGGGCTGGGACTTTGGGAGTGTGAGGGAACCATGAAGAAAGAAAGAAAGGAAGGAAAGAAGAAAGAAAGAAAGAAAGAAAGAAAGAAAGAAAGAAAGAAAGAAAGAAAGAAAGAAAGAAAGAAAGAAAGAAAGAAAGAAAGAAAGAAAGAAAGAAAGAAAGAAGAAAGAAAGAAAGAAAGAAAGAAAGAAGAAAGAAGAAAGAAAGAAAGAAAGAAAGAAAGAAAGAAAGAAGAAAAGAAAGAAAGAAAGAAAGAATATGGCGTTTCTGCCCCCCGTGGGTCACTCTTCAGTGATCCCTTGCCTTGCCCGGCTTCTGGCAGCAGTCGGTAGGGCCACTGGACAGTTCTGCAGCACACCCCACGCGGTGGGCTTTCTGGCTGGCTAGCACTAGATGTAAATTAGTGGCTAATGGCGAAAGGAAAGGAAGGCTCTCTTCTGAGGTTCACAGGAGATGTTTATTCCTCATCGGTGGTGGGTGAGAGAGCAAAAGCCCCGCCCAAGCCCCTTAAGTAGACAGGCACCAGGGAGCGTGTACATAAACTTTCCACCAATAGGGGGATAGAAAGGGGGAGTTGGGGGGTAGATTGACACACAAAAGGGCCAATCTCTGGAGAGGAGGGGGGGAGGGGATTCCCAGAACCTGTTCCAATCAGAAGCCCGGTCTCCCCGAGAATTCCAGAAGGGGGAGAGGCTTTCCCTGGATGACTGGCAGGCTCCAGGGGGAGGGGACAAACCACTGCGAATGCAGCTATAAACAGAGGGGTTTAGAATAGACCCTTTTCCCAACATAAATAACATAAACCCAAAAACTTGTGAGCACAGCTCACGCACCGCTACATCTCCCCCTTTCTTTTTATATAAAGATGGTAATTTAAACCATAAACAGCCAGTCGGTGGCCACAGCTCGAAGTCTTCTTCAGGGAGGTCTTTTCCTTCTTCAACTCTCATTTCTGCTTCCGGTGGAGCTGTGACAACCACGACTGGGCTTGCATATGGGGGGGAGACAGTTAGAGACTAACTTTTTAACAAAGTAACGAATGCAGGTAACAGTGCCCAGAATACACAAAACCATAAACAAAACAATTAACACAGGACGAAGAATAGATCTTGCCCCCCAGGCAGCCCCCAGTCCTCAAAAAGTCCCTCCAGCCAGTCAGATGTTTGAGGACAGCTTGTTCTTGATGTCTCTGACAACCCTGCAGATTGTGGCATGGATGTCTCCGACAAGTTTGCTGTTTGTGGCATGGATGTTGGCACTGTCCACGCCACGGTCGGAGACTGCAGGCTGGAGAGCAGCAGCAGGAATAGAAGTCTGGCTGCTGTCAGTGGGGCCATCGCTCTGTGTGGGTCTGGACCTGAACTAAATAAAACAAGAAACTACAACATAATTAGAAAACAGGGCAAAGGGGTAAGGGGAGGACAAACTCGTCCCAGGAGTTCTGGAGCAAGGGTAGGAAAGTCATCTTGGCCTGGGCCTTGGGGTCCCGGCACCACCCCCCCTATCCCAAGCATGGGAACTGGAAGTAGGACTGTGGGAACCAGACGCCCGAGGTGGCTCTGGCACAGGAGGGGGTGTGGCCTCCCGGGGTGACATCATGGGAGGTGGGGTCAGGTTGTGGGTGGAGCAGGAGTGGGGAGGAGTTAGGGGAGGAGTATGAACAAGGGGTGGAGCTCTTGAGCCCCGGGATGTGGGAGGGGTTAAGGGAAGGGAGGGGTTGGAATGTGGGAGGGAAGAAAAGGGATTGTGGGGAGAAGAAGGAGTGGGGGAGGGGGACACTGAACACGTGGACGGCTGCACCATGCAGTTGCTGCCATGTCTTGCCTTGGGGAAGGAGAGGGAGAAGGAGATGCACAGCCACAACTGCCATTCTGTGCACTCTCTTTGTTTTGGGAAGAAAACTTAACTCGGGGTTTAGGAACTGGGTAGAAGGGGATGGGAAAAATGGCTTGAGCTGCCTAGCCGGGGCAAACACAAGCACACCTGAACAGTCTGGCCATGACTGTTCAGGCTGGGGTCGGGCACCTGCGGGGAGCCAGGGCTAGCAGGGCAAGTTTCTCTGCTTTTCCCGGAGAATGCCCCTTCGAGGGAGAGAGGGAATGGGAATGGGGTCTGGGTAACTGAGGCAGATTGTCCTCTCTGCTCTTTCTCCACTTTCTTTGGCTGAATTAAAGACTTCCTTCTTCTGTGTGGAGAAATTTGCACCCATTTTCAATCCACACCCACACACACACTCGAAAAATAAAAATGCACAACTTAAATCAAACTAAAAGAAAAAGAAGAAAAAACCTAAAAACTGCCGCACACAGTTAACAAACCCTGGAGGGCAAAAAGGCAACCTCCTAGGGCGGAATGCATTCCTTTGGCTTCTAAAAAGCCTCCCGATTGGCTAAAAAGCCGTGAGCATTGGAAGTCAGGAGCTCTCGTAGGATCTGGGTTCGTCCCGGCTGCGCTGCCGCTGGAGGCAGTGGGGGGGGCGCGCGCACCGCCGCCGGCGAGACCACGTGTTGCCGCGGTCATGCGGCAGCCGAGCGTGCTGCCACCGCCGCGCGCGGGCGGGGGGGGGAGGGGGGGCGCGAGCGGGGCTGCCGCCGCAGAGCCGCCAAAACCGAAACCGCCGCGCGGGGGGGAGGAGGGAGACGGACGCCGTGCTAACCGCGAGCGGGGCCGCGCCGCTGAAACCACGTGGTCCCGCGGTGACGCGGCGGCGCCGCTCCACGCCGCTGCAGAGCGCGGGCGAAACGAAACAGCCGCTGCCGCATGACCGCCGCTGCTGCAGAGGGGGAAGAGGGGGGCTTCCCCCACTCCCGCCCGCTCCGCTGCGTATGAAACCCGCTCGGCCGGTGCCGCGGCGCCAGCTCTCCCGCTCCCGTGCGCCCGCGCTCTCTGCCCGCCTCGCTGCCGCTGCGAAAGCGTGCAGCCGTGGGACTTACCAATCCTGGGCTCACCAACTGACTTCTCCAGCTCCCCACGGAGGCGAGCTCCCTCGCTCAAGCCTCCTCCTGGTGCAGGCTTGTAAAACAAAAATAAAACCGAGTGTGGTGGTTTCCTTTCGTCGGAGGAGAACTCTTCTGGGTGTAAAAGAGCTACTCTCCTCTCCTGCCAGGAGCCTGGCAGGCACGTAGCTGTCTTCGGCTTCGCTACACTGCGAGGATAAATCCAATGCAGGTGGAGCCTTCTCCCGCGGGTTCTGGCGTTCACAGACTTCCACGCGGAGACAGCCTACGCAACCTCTTCTCGTGGTACTTCTGCCCCACACTGGAGCGCCAATATGGCGTTTCTGCCCCCGTGGGTCACTCTTCAGTGATCCCTTGCCTTGCCCGGCTTCTGGCAGCAGTCGGTAGGGCCACTGGACAGTTCTGCAGCACACGCGGTGGGCTTTCTGGCTGGCTAGCACTAGATGTAAATTAGGCTAATGGCGAAAGGAAAGGAAGGCTCTCTTCTGAGGTTCACAGGAGATGTTTATTCCTCATCGGTGGTGGGTGAGAGAGCAAAAGCCCCGCCCAAGCCCCTTAAGTAGACAGGCACCAGGGGCGTGTACATAAACTTTCCACCAATAGGGGGATAGAAAGGGAGGAGTTGGGGGGTAGATTGACACACAAAAGGGCCAATCTCTGGAGAGGAGGGGGGAGGGGATTCCCAGAACCTGTTCCAATCAGAAGCCCGGTCTCCCCGAGAATTCCAGAAGGGGGAGAGGCTTTCCCTGGATGACTGGCAGGCTCCAGGGGGAGGGGACAAACCACTGCGAATGCAGCTATAAACAGAAGGGGTTTAGAATAGACCCTTTTCCCAACATAAATAACATAAACCCAAAAACTTGTGAGCACAGCTCACGCACCGCTACAAAAGAAAGAAGCAGATGCTCAATGTCTTCTGGCAGGCAGCTTTAGACCATGGAATATGGTGAAGGCAGAGCTGACTCTCAGCTTTCCGCAGTCGTCCAGAAGAGTGCTGTGGCTGAAGCAGCCTGGGGGCAGGCTTTGCGTGCCAGGGACGGCCAATTCAGAGCTCTTTTCTCCCCTGTGGGCTGAGGCACTTGGCCTTGGCCTTGGCCTTGGCCTTGCCAAGGGCCCTGCAGCTGCCTGCCAAGGGGCCTTTTCAGTGAGATGAGGAAGGTACTGCTGCAAGCTGTCCTCAAGCTGCTTTTGCTGCAGATATTCCTGAGGAATAGTTGTTGCTTTCAGACTCAGGTGCTGTGTATTTTCTGGTGAAAAGTCAGAGGGAGCAGCTCTGCGGGAGGCGGAGTAGTTTTCTTCTTGGTGCTTTGGTGGGGGTTGTTCTAATTCTGAGCCCTGTCAGCTCTGGGCGGAGCTCTGTAAATGTATCTGTTCTCTTGTCTGTGGCAGTGTGGAGGTGGCCAGGAGGCCTTCTTGGAGCTGTGTGCAGAGGAATCGAGCTGAGTCCAGGCCAGGGCTGGTCAGTGGCCGGTCAGTTGTGTTGACTGGACGCAGCTGTGAACGCTTGCCTCTGAGGGTCTCCAGGGAATGGAACACTGGTGCTTCCATGGCTTTGGTGTCACAGAGAGGGGAACGCTGGGGCTGTGCCGCTCCTGCCTCGGGCCCAACAGTTCTGGCAGCAGCTGGAGTGGAGGCAAAGGCTGAGCCAAAGGGTGAGAGTGCAGAAGGGCCTGGGCTGGGAGAGAGGCAGAGGGGTGGTGGAGATGAGGTAATCAGAGCCTGGCTGTCCCTGGGAGCAGTGTGCCAAGGCTGCTGGAGCTGCGGCAGCCTCGGGCTGTGAGCATTTCCTGGGGGCCTGGTGAGTGGCCGAGCCCCCTGGAGAGGAAGAAGCTTTTGCTGGTCTCCAGCCTGGAGCTGGCCTGGCCCAGCAGCAGCCCTTCCCTGGGTCCTCTCCCTGCTTGCCTGAGGATGAGGTGGGAGCTGCCCCAGTGCTGGCCCTGGGAAGGAGGCGCAGGCCCCGGTGAGCTCTGAGCTCCGAGCTCCGTCTGCTGGGCTGTGGCCCAAGCCAGGTAGTGGCCACAGAGCTGCAGGGAAAAGGTCGTGCCCCTGGCTCAGGGCAAGGCCAGGGCCTCAGGGAAAAACTCCACTTGCAGCTGGTGCCCCAAGCAGGAGGAGCAGCAATGCTGGCTAAGAGAGACTGTTGCTAAGGGCCTGCAGGGAGAGGACCCAGGAAGGGCTTTGCGCTGCCAGGGACCAGGTGAGTTGGGATGTGGGCTGGAATTGTAGCCTGGAAGGGCGGTGGGAGCATGGCCCGTTTGGTGCAAGAAGCTGCGGCTGCCCCTGACTCCCTGCAAGTGTCCAAGGCCTGCTTGGACAGGGCTTCTGGTCCAGGAGGGATGGGATGGGATATGATAGGGTGGGCCAGTGTGGGGTGGGGATGGGAGTGTGGGGCTGGGATGAAGTTTGTGAGGTGTGGGATTGAAGGGGGGGATGGAGGGGTTTTGGGCTTTTGGAGTGTAGCACTAGAGGGAGGGAGAGCAGAGGGCCCTTTGGGGATGCTCTCGGGGCTTTTAGTCATCTTGCGGCCTGAAATGTCTTCTGGGCGGTTGCAGTGGACTTGGGAAGGCTGAGGTCAAGGTGTAAAGCTGTGGAGGGCTGAGGTGAGGGGGCTGGGACTTTGGGAGTGTGAGGGAACAGGAAGAAAGAAAGGAAGGAAAGAAGAAAGAAAGAAAAAAAGAAAGAAAGAAAGAAAGAAAGAAAGAAAGAAAGAAAGAAGAAAAAGAAAGAAAGAAAGAAAGAAAGAAAGAAAGGAAGAAAGAAAGAAAGAAAGAGGAAAGATAAAAGAAAGAAGAAAGAAAGAAAGAACAAGAAAGAAAGAAAGAAAGAAAGAAAGAAAGAAAGAAAGAAAGAAAAAGGAAGAAAGAAAGGAAGAAAGAACAAGAAAGAAAGAAAGAAAGAAAGAAAGAAAGAAAGAAAGAAAGAAAGAAAGAAAGAATATGGCGTTTCTGCCCCCCGTGGGTCACTCTTCAGTGATCCCTTGCCTTGCCCGGCTTCTGGCAGCAGTCGGTAGGGCCACTGGACAGTTCTGCAGCACACCCCACGCGGTGGGCTTTCTGGCTGGCTAGCACTAGATGTAAATTAGGGCTAATGGCGAAAGGAAAGGAAGGCTCTCTTCTGAGGTTCACAGGAGATGTTTATTCCTCATCGGTGGTGGGTGAGAGAGCAAAAGCCCCGCCCAAGCCCTTAAGTAGACAGGCACCAGGGAGCGTGTACATAAACTTTCCACCAATAGGGGGATAGAAAGGGAGGAGTTGGGGGGTAGATTGACACACAAAAGGGCCAATCTCTGGAGAGGAGGGGGGGGAGGGGATTCCCAGAACCTGTTCCAATCAGAAGCCCGGTCTCCCCGAGAATTCCAGAAGGGGGAGAGGCTTTCCCTGGATGACTGGCAGGCTCCAGGGGGAGGGGACAAACCACTGCGAATGCAGCTATAAACAGAGGGGTTTAGAATAGACCTTTTCCCAACATAAATAACATAAACCCAAAAACTTGTGAGCACAGCTCACGCACCGCTACATCTCCCCTTTCTTTTTATATAAAGATGGTAATTTAAACCATAAACAGCCAGTCGGTGGCCACAGCTCGAAGTCTTCTTCAGGGAGGTCTTTTCCTTCTTCAACTCTCATTTCTGCTTCCGGTGGAGCTGTGACAACACGACTGGGCTTGCATATGGGGGGGAGACAGTTTGAGACTAACTTTTTAACAAAGTAACGAATGCAGGTAACAGTGCCCAGAATACACAAAACCATAAACAAAACAATTAACACAGGACGAAGAATAGATCTTGCCCACCCAGGCAGCCCCCAGTCCTCAAAAAGTCCCTCCAGCCAGTCAGATGTTTGAGGACAGCTTAGGCTTCTGTGATGTCTCCGACAACTGTGGCAGGAACTGCAAGGCTGAGAGAGCAGCACAGCAGGAATAAGAAGTCTGGCTGCTGTCAGTGGGGCCATCGCTCTGTGTGGGTCTGGACCTGAACTAAATAAAACAAGAAACTACAACATAATTAGAAAACAGGGCAAAGGGGTAAGGGGAGGACAAACTCGTCCAGGAGTTCTGGAGCAAGGGTAGGAAAAGTCACTGGGCCTGGCGCACGTACCGGCGCGGTCCCGAACAGGAGGGAACCAGACGCCCGAGGTGGCTCTGGCACAGGAGGGGGTGTGGGCCTCCCGGGGTGACATCATGGGAGGTGGGGTCAGGTTGTGGGTGGCAGCAGGAGTGGGGAGGAGTTAGGGGAGGAGTATGAACAAGGGGTGGAGCTCTTGAGCCCCGGGATGTGGGAGGGTTAAGGGAAGGGAGGGGTTGAATGTGGGAGGGAAGAAAAGGGATTGTGGGGAGAAGAAGGAGGGTGGGAGGGGGACACTGAACACGTGGACGGCTGCACCATGCAGTTGCTGCCATGTCTTGCCTTGGGGGAAGGAGAGGGAGAAGGAGATGCACAGCCACAACTGCCATTCTGTGCACTCTCTTTGTTTTGGGAAGAAAACTTAACTCGGGGTTTAGGAACTGGGGTAGAAGGGGATGGGAAAAATGGCTTGAGCTGCCTAGCCGGGGCAAACACAAGCACACCTGAACAGTCTGGCCATGACTGTTCAGGCTGGGGTCGGGCACCTGCGGGGAGCCAGGGCTAGCAGGGCAAGTTTTCTCTGCTTTTCCCCGGAGAATGCCCTTCGAGGGAGAGAGGGAATGGAATGGGGTCTGGGTAACTGAGGCAGATTGTCCTCTCTGCTCTTTCTCCACTTTCTTTGGCTGAATTAAAGACTTCCTTCTTCTGTGGAGAAATTTGCACACCATTTTCAATCCACACCCACACACACACACTCGAAAAATAAAAATGCACAACTTAAATCAACTAAAGAAAAGAAGAAAAAACCTAAAAACTGCCGCACACAGTTAACAAACCCTGGAGGGCAAAAAGGCAACCTCCTAGGCGGAATGCATTCCTTTGGCTTCTAAAAAGCCTCCCGATTGGCTAAAAAGCCGTGAGCATTGGAAGTCAGGAGCTCTCGTGGATGGGTTCGTCCCGGCTGCGCTGCCGCTGGAGGCAGTGGGGGGGGGGCGGCGCGCACGCCGCCGGCGAGACACAGTGTTGCCCGGGGTCATGCGGCAGCCGAGCGTGCTGCCACCGCCGCGCGGGCGGGGGGGGGGGCGCGGGGCGCGCGCAACAAAAGCGCGGCTGCCGGCAGAGACCGCTAACCCGAAAGCCGCGCCGCTGAAACCACGTGGTCCCGCGGTGACGCGGCGGCGCCGCTCCACGCCGCTGCAGAGCGCGGGCGAAACGAAACAGCCGCTGCCGCATGACCGCCGCCGCTGCAGAGGGGGAAGAGGGGGCTTCCCCACTCCCGCCCGCTCCGCTGCGTATGAAACCGCTCGGCCGGTGCCGCGGCGCCAGCTCTCCCGCTCCCGTGCGCCCGCGCGGTCTCTGCCCGCCTCGCTGCCGCTGCGAAAGCGTGCAGCCGTGGGACTTACCAATCCTGGGCTCACCAACTGACTTCTCCAGCTCCCCACGGAGGCGAGCTCCCTCGCTCAAGCCTCCTTGGTGCAGGCTTGTAAAACAAAAAATAAAACCGAGTGTGGTGGTTCCTTTCGTCGGAGGAGAACTCTTCTGGGTGTAAAAGAGCTACTCTCCTCTCCTGCCAGGAGCCTGGCAGGCACGTAGCTGTCTTCGGCTTCGCTACACTGCGAGGATAAATCCAATGCAGGTGGAGCCTTCTCCCGCGGGTTCTGGCGTTCACAGACTTCCACGCGGAGACAGCCTACGCAACCTCTTCTCGTGGTACTTCTGCCCCACACTGGAGCGCCAATATGGCGTTTCTGCCCCCGTGGGTCACTCTTCAGTGATCCCTTGCCTTGCCCGGCTTCTGGCAGCAGTCGGTAGGGCCACTGGACAGTTCTGCAGCACACCCCACGCGGTGGGCTTTCTGGCTGGCTAGCACTAGATGTAAATTAGTGGCTAATGGCGAAAGGAAAGGAAGGCTCTCTTCTGAGGTTCACAGGAGATGTTTATTCCTCATCGGTGGTGGGTGAGAGAGCAAAAGCCCCGCCCAAGCCCCTTAAGTAGACAGGCACCAGGGGCGTGTACATAAACTTTCCACCAATAGGGGGATAGAAAGGGAGGAGTTGGGGGGTAGATTGACACACAAAAGGGCCAATCTCTGGAGAGGAGGGGGGAGGGGATTCCCAGAACCTGTTCCAATCAGAAGCCCGGTCTCCCCGAGAATTCCAGAAGGGGGAGAGGCTTTCCCTGGATGACTGGCAGGCTCCAGGGGGAGGGGACAAACCACTGCGAATGCAGCTATAAACAGAGGGGTTTAGAATAGACCCTTTTCCCAACATAAATAACATAAACCCAAAAACTTGTGAGCACAGCTCACGCACCGCTACAAAAGAAAGAAGCAGATGCTCAATGTCTTCTGGCAGGCAGCTTTAGACCATGGAATATGGTGAAGGCAGAGCTGACTCTCAGCTTTCCGCAGTCGTCCAGAAGAGTGCTGTGGCTGAAGCAGCCTGGGGGCAGGCTTTGCGTGCCAGGGGCGGCCAATTCAGAGCTCTTTTCTCCCCTGTGGGCTGAGGCACTTGGCCTTGGACTTGGCCTTGGCCTTGCCAAGGGCCCTGCAGCTGCCTGCCAAGGGGCCTTTTCAGTGAGATGAGGAAGGTACTGCTGCAAGGCTGTCCTCAAGCTGCTTTTGCTGCAGATATTCCTGAGGAATAGTTGTTGCTTTCAGACTCAGGTGCTGTGTATTTTCTGGTGAAAAGTCAGAGGGAGCAGCTCTGCGGGAGGCAGAGTAGTTTTCTTCTTGGTGCTTTGGTGGGGGTTGTTCTAATTCTGAGCCCTGTCAGCTCTGGGCGGAGCTCTGTAAATGTATCTGTTCTCTTGGTCTGTGGCAGTGTGGAGGTGGCCAGGAGGCCTTCTTGGAGCTGTGTGCAGAGGAATCGAGCTGAGTCCAGGCCAGGGCTGGTCAGTGGCCGGTCAGTTGTGTTGACTGGACGCAGCTGTGAACGCTTGCCTCTGAGGATCTCCAGGGAATGGAACACTGGTGCTTCCATGGCTTTGGTGTCACAGAGAGGGGAACGCTGGGGCTGTGCCGCTCCTGCCTCGGGCCCAACAGTTCTGGCAGCAGCTGGAGTGGAGGCAAAGGCTGAGCCAAAGGGTGAGAGTTGCAGAAGGGCCTGGGCTGGGAGAGAGGCAGAGGGGTGGTGGAGATGAGGTAATCAGAGCCTGGCTGTCCCTGGGAGCAGTGTGCCAAGGCTGCTGGAGCTGCGGCAGCCTCGGGGCTGTGAGCATTTCCTGGGGGCCTGGTGAGTGGCCGAGCCCCCTGGAGAGGAAGAAGCTTTTGCTGGTCTCCAGCCTGGAGCTGGCCTGGCCCAGCAGCAGCCGTTTCCTCGGGTGCTGTCCCTGCTTGCCTGAGGATGAGGTGGGAGCTGCCCCAGTGCTGGCCCTGGGAAGGAGGCGCAGGCCCCGGTGAGCTCTGAGCTCCGAGCTCCGTCTGCTGGGCTGTGGCCCAAGCCAGGTAGTGGCCACAGAGCTGCAGGGAAAAGGTCGTGCCCCTGGCTCAGGGCAAGGCCAGGGCCTCAGGGAAAAACTCCACTTGCAGCTGGTGCCCCAAAGCAGGGAGGAGCAGCAATTGCTGGCTAAGAGAGACTGTTGCTAAGGGCCTGCAGGGAGAGGACCCAGGGAAGGGCTTTGCGCTGCCAGGGACCAGGGTGAGTTGGGATGTGGGGCTGGAATTGTAGCCTGGAAGGGCGGTGGGAGCATGGCCCAGTTTGGTGCAAGAAGCTGCGGCTGCCCCTGACTCCCTGCAAGTGTCCAAGGCCTGCTTGGACAGGGCTTCTGGTCCAGGAGGGATGGGATGGGGATATGATAGGGTGGGCCAGTGTGGGGTGGGGATGGGAGTGTGGGGCTGGGATGAAGTTTGTGAGGGGTGGGGATTGGAAGGGGGGCATGGAGTGGTTTGGGCTTTTGGAGTGTAGCACTAGAGGGAGGGAGAGCAGAGGGCCCTTTGGGGATGCTCTCGGGGCTTTTAGTCATCTTGCGGCCTTGAAATGTCTTCTGGGCGGTTGCAGTGGACTTGGGAAGGCTGAGGTCAAGGTGTAAAGCTGTGGAGGGCTGAGGTGAAGGGGCTGGGACTTTGGGAGTGTGAGGGAACCATGAAGAAAGAAAGAAAGAAAGAAAGAAAGAAAGAAAGAAAGAAAGAAAGAAAGAAAGAAAGAAAGAAAGAAAGAAAGAAAGAAAGAGAAAGAAAGAGAGAAAGAAAGAAAGAAAGAAAGAAAGAAAAAGAAAGAAAGAAAGAAAGAAAGAAAGAAAGAAAAAGAAAGAAAGAAAGAAAGAAAGAAAGAAAGAAAGAAAGAAAGAAAAGAAGAAAGAAAAAAGAAAGAAAGAAAGAAAAGAAAAAGAAAGAAAGAAAGAAAGAAAGAAATATGGCGTTTCTGCCCCCCGGGGTCACTTTCAGTGATCCCTTGCCTTGCCCGGCTTCTGGCAGCAGTCGGTAGGGCCACTGGACAGTTCTGCAGCACACCCACGCGGTGGGCTTTCTGGCTGGCTAGCACTAGATGTAAATTAGTGGCTAATGGCGGAAAGGAAAGGAAGGCTCTCTTCTGAGGTTCACAGGAGATGTTTATTCCTCATCGGTGGTGGGTGAGAGAGCAAAAGCCCCGCCCAAGCCCCTTAAGTAGACAGGCACCAGGGAGCGTGTACATAAACTTTCCACCAATAGGGGGATAGAAAGGGAGGAGTTGGGGGGTAGATTGACACACAAAAGGGCCAATCTCTGGAGAGGAGGGGGGGAGGGGATTCCCAGAACCTGTTCCAATCAGAAGCCCGGTCTCCCCGAGAATTCCAGAAGGGGGAGAGGCTTTCCCTGGATGACTGGCAGGCTCCAGGGGGAGGGGACAAACCACTGCGAATGCAGCTATAAACAGAGGGGTTTAGAATAGACCCTTTTCCCAACATAAATAACATAAACCCAAAACTTGTGAGCACAGCTCACGCACCGCTACATCTCCCCCTTTCTTTTTATATAAAGATGGTAATTTAAACCATAAACAGCCAGTCGGTGGCCACAGCTCGAAGTCTTCTTCAGGGAGGTCTTTTCCTTCTTCAACTCTCATTTCTGCTTCCGGTGGAGCTGTGACAACCACGACTGGGCTTGCATATGGGGGGGAGACAGTTTGAGACTAACTTTTTAACAAAGTAACGAATGCAGGTAACAGTGCCCAGAATACACAAAACCATAAACAAAACAATTAACACAGGACGAAGAATAGATCTTGCCCACCCAGGCAGCCCCCAGTCCTCAAAAAGTCCCTCCAGCCAGTCAGATGTTTGAGGACAGCTTGTTCTTGATGTCTCTGACAACCCTGCAGATTGTGGCATGGATGTCTCCGACAAGTTTGCTGTTTGTGGCATGGATGTTGGCACTGTCCACGCCACGGTCGGAGACTGCAGGCTGGAGAGCAGCAGCAGGAATAGAAGTCTGGCTGCTGTCAGTGGGGCCATCGCTCTGTGTGGGTCTGGACCTGAACTAAATAAAACAAGAAACTACAACATAATTAGAAAACAGGGCAAAGGGGTAAGGGGAGGACAAACTCGTCCCAGGAGTTCTGGAGCAAGGGTAGGAAAGTCATCTTGGCCTGGGCCTTGGGGTCCCGGCACCACCCCCCCGGTATCCCAAGCATGGGAACTGGAAGTAGGACTGTGGGAACCAGACGCCCGAGGTGGCTCTGGCACAGGAGGGGGTGTGGCCTCCCGGGGTGACATCATGGGAGGTGGGGTCAGGTTGTGGGTGGAGCAGGAGTGGGGAGGAGTTAGGGGAGGAGTATGAACAAGGGGTGGAGCTCTTGAGCCCCGGGATGTGGGAGGGGTTAAGGGAAGGGAGGGGTTGGAATGTGGGAGGGAAGAAAAGGGATTGTGGGGAGAAGAAGGAGTGGGGGAGGGGGACACTGAACACGTGGACGGCTGCACCATGCAGTTGCTGCCATGTCTTGCCTTGGGGGAAGGAGAGGGAGAAGGAGATGCACAGCCACAACTGCCATTCTGTGCACTCTCTTTGTTTTGGGAAGAAAACTTAACTCGGGGTTTAGGAACTGGGGTAGAAGGGGATGGGAAAAATGGCTTGAGCTGCCTAGCCGGGGCAAACACAAGCACACCTGAACAGTCTGGCCATGACTGTTCAGGCTGGGGTCGGGCACCTGCGGGGAGCCAGGGCTAGCAGGGCAAGTTTTCTCTGCTTTTCCCCGGAGAATGCCCCTTCGAGGGAGAGAGGGAATGGGAATGGGGTCTGGGGTAACTGAGGCAGATTGTCCTCTCTGCTCTTTCTCCACTTTCTTTGGCTGAATTAAAGACTTCCTTCTTCTGTGTGGAGAAATTTGCACCCATTTTCAATCCACACCCACACACACACACTCGAAAAATAAAAATGCACAACTTAAATCAAACTAAAAGAAAAAGAAGAAAAAACCTAAAAACTGCCGCACACAGTTAACAAACCCTGGAGGGCAAAAAGGCAACCTCCTAGGGCGGAATGCATTCCTTTGGCTTCTAAAAAGCCTCCCGATTGGCTAAAAAGCCGTGAGCATTGGAAGTCAGGAGCTCTCGTAGGATCTGGGTTCGTCCCGGCTGCGCTGCCGCTGGAGGCAGTGGGGGGGGGGCGCGCGCACCGCCGCCGGCGAGACCACGTGTTGCCGCGGTCATGCGGCAGCCGAGCGTGCTGCCGCCGCGCGGGCGGGGGGGGGGGAGGGGGCGCGAGCGGGGCTGCCGCCGCAGAGCCGCCGAAACCGAAACCGCCGCGCGGGGGGAGGAGGGGAGACGGACGCCGTGCTAACCGCGAGCGGGGCCGCGCCGCTGAAACCACGTGGTCCCGCGGTGACGCGGCGGCGCCGCTCCACGCCGCTGCAGAGCGCGGGCGAAACGAAACAGCCGCTGCCGCATGACCGCCGCCGCTGCAGAGGGGGAAGAGGGGGGCTTCCCCCACTCCCGCCCGCTCCGCTGCGTATGAAACCCGCTCGGCCGGTGCCGCGGCGCCAGCTCCCGCTCCCGTCCGCCGGTCTCTGCCCGCCTCGCTGCCGCTGCGAAAGCGTGCAGCCGTGGGACTTACCAATCCTGGGCTCACCAACTGACTTCTCCAGCTCCCCACGGAGGCGAGCTCCCTCGCTCAAGCCTCCTCCTGGTGCAGGCTTGTAAAACAAAAAATAAAACCGAGTGTGGTGGTTTCCTTTCGTCGGAGGAGAACTCTTCTGGGTGAAAAGAGCTACTCTCCTCTCCTGCCAGGAGCCTGGCAGGCACGTAGCTGTCTTCGGCTTCGCTACACTGCGAGGATAAATCCAATGCAGGTGGAGCCTTCTCCCGCGGGTTCTGGCGTTCACAGACTTCCACGCGGAGACAGCCTACGCAACCTCTTCTCGTGGTACTTCTGCCCCACTGGAGCGCCAATATGGCGTTTCTGCCCCCGTGGGTCACTCTTCAGTGATCCCTTGCCTTGCCCGGCTTCTGGCAGCAGTCGGTAGGGCCACTGGACAGTTCTGCAGCACACCCACGCGGTGGGCTTTCTGGCTGGCTAGCACTAGATGTAAATTAGTGGCTAATGGCGAAAGGAAAGGAAGGCTCTCTTCTGAGGTTCACAGGAGATGTTTATTCCTCATCGGTGGTGGGTGAGAGAGCAAAAGCCCCGCCCAAGCCCCTTAAGTAGACAGGCACCAGGGGCGTGTACATAAACTTTCCACCAATAGGGGGATAGAAAGGGAGGAGTTGGGGGGTAGATTGACACACAAAAGGGCCAATCTCTGGAGAGGAGGGGGGGAGGGGATTCCCAGAACCTGTTCCAATCAGAAGCCCGGTCTCCCCGAGAATTCCAGAAGGGGGAGAGGCTTTCCCTGGATGACTGGCAGGCTCCAGGGGGAGGGGACAAACCACTGCGAATGCAGCTATAAACAGAGGGGTTTAGAATAGACCCTTTTCCCAACATAAATAACATAAACCCAAAAACTTGTGAGCACAGCTCACGCACGCTACAAAAGAAAGAAGCAGATGCTCAATGTCTTCTGGCAGGCAGCTTTAGACCATGGAATATGGTGAAGGCAGAGCTGACTCTCAGCTTTCCGCAGTCGTCCAGAAGAGTGCTGTGGCTGAAGCAGCCTGGGGGCAGGCTTTGCGTGCCAGGGGCGGCCAATTCAGAGCTCTTTTCTCCCCTGTGGGCTGAGGCACTTGGCCTTGGCCTTGGCCTTGCCAAGGGCCCTGCAGCTGCCTGCCAAGGGGCCTTTTCAGTGAGATGAGGAAGGTACTGCTGCAAGGCTGTCCTCAAGCTGCTTTTGCTGCAGATATTCCTGAGAATAGTTGTTGCTTTCAGACTCAGTGCTGTGTATTTTCTGTGAAAAGTCAGAGGGAGCAGCTCTGCGGGAGGCGGAGTAGTTTTCTTCTTGGTGCTTTGGTGGGGGTTGTTCTAATTCTGAGCCCTGTCAGCTCTGGGCGGAGCTCTGTAAATGTATCTGTTCTCTTGGTCTGTGGCAGTGTGGTGGCCAGGAGGCCTTCTTGGAGCTGTGTGCAGAGGAATCGAGCTGAGTCCAGGCCGGGCTGGTCAGTGGCCGGTCAGTTGTGTTGACTGGACGCAGCTGTGAACGCTTGCCTCTGAGCGTCTCCAGGGAATGGAACACTGGTGCTTCCATGGCTTTGGTGTCACAGAGAGGGGAACGCTGGGGCTGTGCCGCTCCTGCCTCGGGCCCAACAGTTCTGGCAGCAGCTGGAGTGGAGGCAAAGGCTAAGCGAAAGGGTGAGAGTTGCAGAAGGGCCTGGGCTGGGAGAGAGGCAGAGGGGTGGTGGAGATGAGGTAATCAGAGCCTGGCTGTCCCTGGGAGCAGTGTGCCAAGGCTGCTGGAGCTGCGGCAGCCTCGGGGCTGTGAGCATTTCCTGGGGGGCCTGGTGAGTGGCCGAGCCCCCTGGAGAGGAAGAAGCTTTTGCTGGTCTCCAGCCTGGAGCTGGCCTGGCCCAGCAGCAGCCGTTTCCTCGGGTGCTGTCCCTGCTTGCCTGAGGATGAGGTGGGAGCTGCCCCAGTGCTGGCCCTGGGAAGGAGGCGCAGGCCCCGGTGAGCTCTGAGCTCCGAGCTCCGTCTGCTGGGCTGTGGCCCAAGCCAGGTAGTGGCCACAGAGCTGCAGGGAAAAGGTCGTGCCCCTGGCTCAGGGCAAGGCCAGGGCCTCAGGGAAAAACTCCACTTGCAGCTGGTGCCCCAAAGCAGGGAGGAGCAGCAATTGCTGGCTAAGAGAGACTGTTGCTAAGGGCCTGCAGGGAGAGGACCCAGGGAAGGGCTTTGCGCTGCCAGAGACCAGGGTGAGTTGGGATGTGGGGCTGGAATTGTAGCCTGGAAGGGCGGTGGGAGCATGGCCCAGTTTGGTGCAAGAAGCTGCGGCTGCCCCTGACTCCCTGCAAGTGTCCAAGGCCTGCTTGGACAGGGCTTCTGGTCCAGGAGGGATGGGATGGGGATATGATAGGGTGGGCCAGTGTGGGGTGGGGATGGGAGTGTGGGGCTGGGATGAAGTTTGTGAGGGGTGGGGATTGGAAGGGGGGCATGGAGTGGTTTGGGCTTTTGGAGTGTAGCACTAGAGGGAGGGAGAGCAGAGGGCCCTTTGGGATGCTCTCGGGGCTTTTAGTCATCTTGCGGCCTTGAAATGTCTTCTGGGCGGTTGCAGTGGACTTGGGAAGGCTGAGGTCAAGGTGTAAGCTGTGGAGGGCTGAGGTGAAGGGGCTGGGACTTTGGGAGTGTGAGGGAACCATGAAGAAAGAAAGGAAGGAAAGAAGAAAGAAAGGAAGGAAAGAAGAAAGAAAGAAAGAAAGAAAGAAAGAAAGAAAGAAAGAAAGAAAGAAAGAAAGAAAGAAAGAAAGAAGAAAGAAAGAAAGAAAGAGGAAAGATAAAAGAAAGAAGAAAGAAAGAAAGAACAAGAAAGAAAGAAAGAAAGAAAGAAAGAAAGAAAGAAAGAAAGAAAGAAAGAAAGAAAGAAAGAAAGAAAGAAAGAAAGAGAAAGGAAGAAAGAACAAGAAAGAAAGAATATGGCGTTTTCTGCCCCCCGTGGGTCACTCTTCAGTGATCCCTTGCCTTGCCCGCTTCTGGCAGCAGTCGGTAGGGCCACTGGACAGTTTCTGCAGCACACCCCACGCGGTGGGCTTTCTGGCTGGCTAGCACTAGATGTAAATTAGTGGCTAATGGCGAAAGGAAAGGAAGGCTCTCTTCTGAGGTTCACAGGAGATGTTTATTCCTCATCGGTGGTGGGTGAGAGAGCAAAAGCCCCGCCCAAGCCCCTTAAGTAGACAGGCACCAGGGAGCGTGTACATAAACTTTCCACCAATAGGGGGATAGAAAGGGAGGAGTTGGGGGGTAGATTGACACACAAAAGGGCCAATCTCTGGAGAGGAGGGGGGGAGGGGATTCCCAGAACCTGTTCCAATCAGAAGCCCGGTCTCCCCGAGAATTCCAGAAGGGGGAGAGGCTTTCCCTGGATGACTGGCAGGCTCCAGGGGGAGGGGACAAACCACTGCGAATGCAGCTATAAACAGAGGGGTTTAGAATAGACCCTTTTCCCAACATAAATAACATAAACCCAAAAACTTGTGAGCACAGCTCACGCACCGCTACATCTCCCCCTTTCTTTTTATATAAAGATGGTAATTTAAACCATAAACAGCCAGTCGGTGGCCACAGCTCGAAGTCTTCTTCAGGGAGGTCTTTTCCTTCTTCAACTCTCATTTCTGCTTCCGGTGGAGCTGTGACAACCACGACTGGGCTTGCATATGGGGGGGAGACAGTTTGAGACTAACTTTTTAACAAAGTAACGAATGCAGGTAACAGTGCCCAGAATACACAAAACCATAAACAAAACAATTAACACAGGACGAAGAATAGATCTTGCCCACCCAGGCAGCCCCCAGTCCTCAAAAAGTCCCTCCAGCCAGTCAGATGTTTGAGGACAGCTTGTTCTTGATGTCTCTGACAACCCTGCAGATTGTGGCATGGATGTCTCCGACAAGTTTGCTGTTTGTGGCATGGATGTTGGCACTGTCCACGCCACGGTCGGAGACTGCAGGCTGGAGAGCAGCAGCAGGAATAGAAGTCTGGCTGCTGTCAGTGGGGCCATCGCTCTGTGTGGGTCTGGACCTGAACTAAATAAAACAAGAAACTACAACATAATTAGAAAACAGGGCAAAGGGGTAAGGGGAGGACAAACTCGTCCCAGGAGTTCTGGAGCAAGGGTAGGAAAGTCATCTTGGCCTGGGCCTTGGGGTCCCGGCACCACCCCCCCGGTATCCCAAGCATGGGAACTGGAAGTAGGACTGTGGGAACCAGACGCCCGAGGTGGCTCTGGCACAGGAGGGGGTGTGGCCTCCCGGGGTGACATCATGGGAGGTGGGGTCAGGTTGTGGGTGGAGCAGGAGTGGGGAGGAGTTAGGGGAGGAGTATGAACAAGGGGTGGAGCTCTTGAGCCCCGGGATGTGGGAGGGGTTAAGGGAAGGGAGGGGTTGGAATGTGGGAGGGAAGAAAAGGGATTGTGGGGAGAAGAAGGAGTGGGGGAGGGGGACACTGAACACGTGGACGGCTGCACCATGCAGTTGCTGCCATGTCTTGCCTTGGGGGAAGGAGAGGGAGAAGGAGATGCACAGCCACAACTGCCATTCTGTGCACTCTCTTTGTTTTGGGAAGAAAACTTAACTCGGGGTTTAGGAACTGGGGTAGAAGGGGATGGGAAAAATGGCTTGAGCTGCCTAGCCGGGGCAAACACAAGCACACCTGAACAGTCTGGCCATGACTGTTCAGGCTGGGGTCGGGCACCTGCGGGGAGCCAGGGCTAGCAGGGCAAGTTTTCTCTGCTTTTCCCCGGAGAATGCCCCTTCGAGGGAGAGAGGGAATGGGAATGGGGTCTGGGGTAACTGAGGCAGATTGTCCTCTCTGCTCTTTCTCCACTTTCTTTGGCTGAATTAAAGACTTCCTTCTTCTGTGTGGAGAAATTTGCACCCATTTTCAATCCACACCCACACACACACACTCGAAAAATAAAAATGCACAACTTAAATCAAACTAAAAGAAAAGAAGAAAAAACCTAAAAACTGCCGCACACAGTTAACAAACCCTGGAGGGCAAAAAGGCAACCTCCTAGGGCGGAATGCATTCCTTTGGCTTCTAAAAAGCCTCCCGATTGGCTAAAAAGCCGTGAGCATTGGAAGTCAGGAGCTCTCGTAGGATCTGGGTTCGTCCCGGCTGCGCTGCCGCTGGAGGCAGTGGGGGGGGGGCGCGCGCACCGCCGCCGGCGAGACCACGTGTTGCCGCGGTCATGCGGCAGCCGAGCGTGCTGCCACCGCCGCGCGGGCGGGGGGGGGGGAGGGGGCGCGAGCGGGGCTGCCGCCGCAGAGCCGCCAAAACCGAAACCGCCGCGCGGGGGGGAGGAGGGGAGACAGACGCCGTGCTAACCGCGAGCGGGGCCGCGCCGCTGAAACCACGTGGTCCCGCGGTGACGCGGCGGCGCCGCTCCACGCCGCTGCAGAGCGCGGGCGAAACGAAACAGCCGCTGCCGCATGACCGCCGCTGCTGCAGAGGGGGAAGAGGGGGGCTTCCCCCACTCCCGCCCGCTCCGCTGCGTATGAAACCCGCTCGGCCGGTGCCGCGGCGCCAGCTCTCCCGCTCCCGTGCGCCCGCGCGGTCTCTGCCCGCCTCGCTGCCGCTGCGAAAGCGTGCAGCCGTGGGACTTACCAATCCTGGGCTCACCAACTGACTTCTCCAGCTCCCCACGGAGGCGAGCTCCCTCGCTCAAGCCTCCTCCTGGTGCAGGCTTGTAAAACAAAAAATAAAACCGAGTGTGGTGGTTTCCTTTCGTCGGAGGAGAACTCTTCTGGGTGTAAAAGAGCTACTCTCCTCTCCTGCCAGGAGCCTGGCAGGCACGTAGCTGTCTTCGGCTTCGCTACACTGCGAGGATAAATCCAATGCAGGTGGAGCCT
The DNA here is from genome assembly GCA_910950805.1 of Acrocephalus scirpaceus scirpaceus. Taxonomy (NCBI): domain Eukaryota; kingdom Metazoa; phylum Chordata; class Aves; order Passeriformes; family Sylviidae; genus Acrocephalus; species Acrocephalus scirpaceus. Next base: position 25,367 of record CAJVGK010000107.1, read on the forward strand.
TCTCCCGCGGGTTCTGGCGTTCACAGACTTCCACGCGGAGACAGCCTACGCAACCTCTTCTCGTGGTACTTCTGCCCCACACTGGAGCGCCAATATGGCGTTTCTGCCCCCCGTGGGTCACTCTTCAGTGATCCCTTGCCTTGCCCGGCTTCTGGCAGCAGTCGGTAGGGCCACTGGACAGTTCTGCAGCACACCCCACGCGGTGGGCTTTCTGGCTGGCTAGCACTAGATGTAAATTAGCGGCTAATGGCGAAAGGAAAGGAAGGCTCTCTTCTGAGGTTCACAGGAGATGTTTATTCCTCATCGGTGGTGGGTGAGAGAGCAAAAGCCCCGCCCAAGCCCCTTAAGTAGACAGGCACCAGGGAGCGTGTACATAAACTTTCCACCAATAGGGGGATAGAAAGGGAGGAGTTGGGGGGTAGATTGACACACAAAAGGGCCAATCTCTGGAGAGGAGGGGGGGAGGGGATTCCCAGAACCTGTTCCAATCAGAAGCCCGGTCTCCCCGAGAATTCCAGAAGGGGGAGAGGCTTTCCCTGGATGACTGGCAGGCTCCAGGGGGAGGGGACAAACCACTGCGAATGCAGCTATAAACAGAGGGGTTTAGAATAGACCCTTTTCCCAACATAAATAACATAAACCCAAAAACTTGTGAGCACAGCTCACGCACAGCTACAAAAGAAAGAAGCAGATGCTCAATGTCTTCTGGCAGGCAGCTTTAGACCATGGAATATGGTGAAGGCAGAGCTGACTCTCAGCTTTCCGCAGTCGTCCAGAAGAGTGCTGTGGCTGAAGCAGCCTGGGGGCAGGCTTTGCGTGCCAGGGACGGCCAATTCAGAGCTCTTTTCTCCCCTGTGGGCTGAGGCACTTGGCCTTGGACTTGGCCTTGGCCTTGCCAAGGGCCCTGCAGCTGCCTGCCAAGGGGCCTTTTCAGTGAGATGAGGAAGGTACTGCTGCAAGGCTGTCCTCAAGCTGCTTTTGCTGCAGATATTCCTGAGGAATAGTTGTTGCTTTCAGACTCAGGTGCTGTGTATTTTCTAGGGAAAAGTCAGAGGGAGCAGCTCTGCGGGAGGCGGAGTAGTTTTCTTCTTGGTGCTTTGGTGGGGGTTGTTCTAATTCTGAGCCCTGTCAGCTCTGGGCGGAGCTCTGTAAATGTATCTGTTCTCTTGGTCTGTGGCAGTGTGGAGGTGGCCAGGAGGCCTTCTTGGAGCTGTGTGCAGAGGAATCGAGCTGAGTCCAGGCCAGGGCTGGTCAGTGGCCGGTCAGTTGTGTTGACTGGACGCAGCTGTGAACGCTTGCCTCTGAGGGTCTCCAGGGAATGGAACACTGGTGCTTCCATGGCTTTGGTGTCACAGAGAGGGGAACGCTGGGGCTGTGCCGCTCCTGCCTCGGGCCCAACAGTTCTGGCAGCAGCTGGAGTGGAGGCAAAGGCTGAGCCAAAGGGTGAGAGTTGCAGAAGGGCCTGGGCTGGGAGAGAGGCAGAGGGGTGGTGGAGATGAGGTAATCAGAGCCTGGCTGTCCCTGGGAGCAGTGTGCCAAGGCTGCTGGAGCTGCGGCAGCCTCGGGGCTGTGAGCATTTCCTGGGGGGCCTGGTGAGTGGCCGAGCCCCCTGGAGAGGAAGAAGCTTTTGCTGGTCTCCAGCCTGGAGCTGGCCTGGCCCAGCAGCAGCCGTTTCCTCGGGTGCTGTCCCTGCTTGCCTGAGGATGAGGTGGGAGCTGCCCCAGTGCTGGCCCTGGGAAGGAGGCGCAGGCCCCGGTGAGCTCTGAGCTCCGAGCTCCGTCTGCTGGGCTGTGGCCCAAGCCAGGTAGTGGCCACAGAGCTGCAGGGAAAAGGTCGTGCCCCTGGCTCAGGGCAAGGCCAGGGCCTCAGGGAAAAACTCCACTTGCAGCTGGTGCCCCAAAGCAGGGAGGAGCAGCAATTGCTGGCTAAGAGAGACTGTTGCTAAGGGCCTGCAGGGAGAGGACCCAGGGAAGGGCTTTGCGCTGCCAGGGACCAGGGTGAGTTGGGATGTGGGGCTGGAATTGTAGCCTGGAAGGGCGGTGGGAGCATGGCCCAGTTTGGTGCAAGAAGCTGCGGCTGCCCCTGACTCCCTGCAAGTGTCCAAGGCCTGCTTGGACAGGGCTTCTGGTCCAGGAGGGATGGGATGGGGATATGATAGGGTGGGCCAGTGTGGGGTGGGGATGGGAGTGTGGGGCTGGGATGAAGTTTGTGAGGGGTGGGGATTGGAAGGGGGGCATGGAGTGGTTTGGGCTTTTGGAGTGTAGCACTAGAGGGAGGGAGAGCAGAGGGCCCTTTGGGGATGCTCTCGGGGCTTTTAGTCATCTTGCGGCCTTGAAATGTCTTCTGGGCGGTTGCAGTGGACTTGGGAAGGCTGAGGTCAAGGTGTAAAGCTGTGGAGGGCTGAGGTGAAGGGGCTGGGACTTTGGGAGTGTGAGGGAACCATGAAGAAAGAAAGGAAGGAAAGAAGAAAGAAAGAAAGAAAGAAAGAAAGAAAGAAAGAAAGAAAGAAAGAAAGAAAGAAAGAAAGAAAGAAAGAAAGAAAGAAAGAAAGAAAGAAAGAAAGAAAGAAAGAAAGAAAGAAAGAAAGAAAGAAAGAAAGAAAGAAAGGAAGGAAGGAAAGAAAGGAAGGAAGAAAGAAAGAAAGAAAGAAAAGAAAGAAAGAAAGAAAGAAAGAAAGAAAGAAAGAAAGAAAGAAAGAAAGAAAGAAAGAAAGAATATGGCGTTTCTGCCCCCCGTGGGTCACTCTTCAGTGATCCCTTGCCTTGCCCGGCTTCTGGCAGCAGTCGGTAGGGCCACTGGACAGTTCTGCAGCACACCCCACGCGGTGGGCTTTCTGGCTGGCTAGCACTAGATGTAAATTAGTGGCTAATGGCGAAAGGAAAGGAAGGCTCTCTTCTGAGGTTCACAGGAGATGTTTATTCCTCATCGGTGGTGGGTGAGAGAGCAAAAGCCCCGCCCAAGCCCCTTAAGTAGACAGGCACCAGGGAGCGTGTACATAAACTTTCCACCAATAGGGGGATAGAAAGGGAGGAGTTGGGGGGTAGATTGACACACAAAAGGGCCAATCTCTGGAGAGGAGGGGGGGAGGGGATTCCCAGAACCTGTTCCAATCAGAAGCCCGGTCTCCCCGAGAATTCCAGAAGGGGGAGAGGCTTTCCCTGGATGACTGGCAGGCTCCAGGGGGAGGGGACAAACCACTGCGAATGCAGCTATAAACAGAGGGGTTTAGAATAGACCCTTTTCCCAACATAAATAACATAAACCCAAAAACTTGTGAGCACAGCTCACGCACCGCTACATCTCCCCCTTTCTTTTTATATAAAGATGGTAATTTAAACCATAAACAGCCAGTCGGTGGCCACAGCTCGAAGTCTTCTTCAGGGAGGTCTTTTCCTTCTTCAACTCTCATTTCTGCTTCCGGTGGAGCTGTGACAACCACGACTGGGCTTGCATATGGGGGGGAGACAGTTTGAGACTAACTTTTTAACAAAGTAACGAATGCAGGTAACAGTGCCCAGAATACACAAAACCATAAACAAAACAATTAACACAGGACGAAGAATAGATCTTGCCCACCCAGGCAGCCCCCAGTCCTCAAAAAGTCCCTCCAGCCAGTCAGATGTTTGAGGACAGCTTGTTCTTGATGTCTCTGACAACCCTGCAGATTGTGGCATGGATGTCTCCGACAAGTTTGCTGTTTGTGGCATGGATGTTGGCACTGTCCACGCCACGGTCGGAGACTGCAGGCTGGAGAGCAGCAGCAGGAATAGAAGTCTGGCTGCTGTCAGTGGGGCCATCGCTCTGTGTGGGTCTGGACCTGAACTAAATAAAACAAGAAACTACAACATAATTAGAAAACAGGGCAAAGGGGTAAGGGGAGGACAAACTCGTCCCAGGAGTTCTGGAGCAAGGGTAGGAAAGTCATCTTGGCCTGGGCCTTGGGGTCCCGGCACCACCCCCCCGGTATCCCAAGCATGGGAACTGGAAGTAGGACTGTGGGAACCAGACGCCCGAGGTGGCTCTGGCACAGGAGGGGGTGTGGCCTCCCGGGGTGACATCATGGGAGGTGGGGTCAGGTTGTGGGTGGAGCAGGAGTGGGGAGGAGTTAGGGGAGGAGTATGAACAAGGGGTGGAGCTCTTGAGCCCCGGGATGTGGGAGGGGTTAAGGGAAGGGAGGGGTTGGAATGTGGGAGGGAAGAAAAGGGATTGTGGGGAGAAGAAGGAGTGGGGGAGGGGGACACTGAACACGTGGACGGCTGCACCATGCAGTTGCTGCCATGTCTTGCCTTGGGGGAAGGAGAGGGAGAAGGAGATGCACAGCCACAACTGCCATTCTGTGCACTCTCTTTGTTTTGGGAAGAAAACTTAACTCGGGGTTTAGGAACTGGGGTAGAAGGGGATGGGAAAAATGGCTTGAGCTGCCTAGCCGGGGCAAACACAAGCACACCTGAACAGTCTGGCCATGACTGTTCAGGCTGGGGTCGGGCACCTGCGGGGAGCCAGGGCTAGCAGGGCAAGTTTTCTCTGCTTTTCCCCGGAGAATGCCCCTTCGAGGGAGAGAGGGAATGGGAATGGGGTCTGGGGTAACTGAGGCAGATTGTCCTCTCTGCTCTTTCTCCACTTTCTTTGGCTGAATTAAAGACTTCCTTCTTCTGTGTGGAGAAATTTGCACCCATTTTCAATCCACACCCACACACACACACTCGAAAAATAAAAATGCACAACTTAAATCAAACTAAAAGAAAAAGAAGAAAAAACCTAAAAACTGCCGCACACAGTTAACAAACCCTGGAGGGCAAAAAGGCAACCTCCTAGGGCGGAATGCATTCCTTTGGCTTCTAAAAAGCCTCCCGATTGGCTAAAAAGCCGTGAGCATTGGAAGTCAGGAGCTCTCGTAGGATCTGGGTTCGTCCCGGCTGCGCTGCCGCTGGAGGCAGTGGGGGGGGGGCGCGCGCACCGCCGCCGGCGAGACCACGTGTTGCCGCGGTCATGCGGCAGCCGAGCGTGCTGCCACCGCCGCGCGGGCGGGGGGGGGGGGGAGGGGGCGCGAGCGGGGCTGCCGCCGCAGAGCCGCCAAAACCGAAACCGCCGCGCGGGGGGGAGGAGGGGAGACGGACGCCGTGCTAACCGCGAGCGGGGCCGCGCCGCTGAAACCACGTGGTCCCGCGGTGACGCGGCGGCGCCGCTCCACGCCGCTGCAGAGCGCGGGCGAAACGAAACAGCCGCTGCCACATGACCGCCGCCGCTGCAGAGGGGGAAGAGGGGGGCTTCCCCCACTCCCGCCCGCTCCGCTGCGTATGAAACCCGCTCGGCCGGTGCCGCGGCGCCAGCTCTCCCGCTCCCGTGCGCCCGCGCGGTCTCTGCCCGCCTCGCTGCCGCTGCGAAAGCGTGCAGCCGTGGGACTTACCAATCCTGGGCTCACCAACTGACTACTCCAGCTCCCCACGGAGGCGAGCTCCCTCGCTCAAGCCTCCTCCTGGTGCAGGCTTGTAAAACAAAAAATAAAACCGAGTGTGGTGGTTTCCTTTCGTCGGAGGAGAACTCTTCTGGGTGTAAAAGAGCTACTCTCCTCTCCTGCCAGGAGCCTGGCAGGCACGTAGCTGTCTTCGGCTTCGCTACACTGCGAGGATAAATCCAATGCAGGTGGAGCCTTCTCCCGCGGGTTCTGGCGTTCACAGACTTCCACGCGGAGACAGCCTACGCAACCTCTTCTCGTGGTACTTCTGCCCCACATTGGAGCGCCAATATGGCGTTTCTGCCCCCCGTGGGTCACTCTTCAGTGATCCCTTGCCTTGCCCGGCTTCTGGCAGCAGTCGGTAGGGCCACTGGACAGTTCTGCAGCACACCCCACGCGGTGGGCTTTCTGGCTGGCTAGCACTAGATGTAAATTAGTGGCTAATGGCGAAAGGAAAGGAAGGCTCTCTTCTGAGGTTCACAGGAGATGTTTATTCCTCATCGGTGGTGGGTGAGAGAGCAAAAGCCCCGCCCAAGCCCCTTAAGTAGACAGGCACCAGGGGGCGTGTACATAAACTTTCCACCAATAGGGGGATAGAAAGGGAGGAGTTGGGGGGTAGATTGACACACAAAAGGGCCAATCTCTGGAGAGGAGGGGGGGAGGGGATTCCCAGAACCTGTTCCAATCAGAAGCCCGGTCTCCCCGAGAATTCCAGAAGGGGGAGAGGCTTTCCCTGGATGACTGGCAGGCTCCAGGGGGAGGGGACAAACCACTGCGAATGCAGCTATAAACAGAAGGGGTTTAGAATAGACCCTTTTCCCAACATAAATAACATAAACCCAAAAACTTGTGAGCACAGCTCACGCACCGCTACAAAAGAAAGAAGCAGATGCTCAATGTCTTCTGGCAGGCAGCTTTAGACCATGGAATATGGTGAAGGCAGAGCTGACTCTCAGCTTTCCGCAGTCGTCCAGAAGAGTGCTGTGGCTGAAGCAGCCTGGGGGCAGGCTTTGCGTGCCAGGGACGGCCAATTCAGAGCTCTTTTCTCCCCTGTGGGCTGAGGCACTTGGCCTTGGACTTGGCCTTGGCCTTGCCAAGGGCCCTGCAGCTGCCTGCCAAGGGGCCTTTTCAGTGAGATGAGGAAGGTACTGCTGCAAGCCTGTCCTCAAGCTGCTTTTGCTGCAGATATTCCTGAGGAATAGTTGTTGCTTTCAGACTCAGGTGCTGTGTATTTTCTGGTGAAAAGTCAGAGGGAGCAGCTCTGCGGGAGGCGGAGTAGTTTTCTTCTTGGTGCTTTGGTGGGGGTTGTTCTAATTCTGAGCCCTGTCAGCTCTGGGCGGAGCTCTGTTAAGGTACCTGTTCTCTTGGTCTGTGGCAGTGTGGAGGTGGCCAGGAGGCCTTCTTGGAGCTGTGTGCAGAGGAATCGAGCTGAGTCCAGGCCAGGGCTGGTCAGTGGCCGGTCAGTTGTGTTGACTGGACGCAGCTGTGAACGCTTGCCTCTGAGGGTCTCCAGGGAATGGAACACTGGTGCTTCCATGGCTTTGGTGTCACAGAGAGGGGAACGCTGGGGCTGTGCCGCTCCTGCCTCGGGCCCAACAGTTCTGGCAGCAGCTGGAGTGGAGGCAAAGGCTGAGCCAAAGGGTGAGAGTTGCAGAAGGGCCTGGGCTGGGAGAGAGGCAGAGGGGTGGTGGAGATGAGGTAATCAGAGCCTGGCTGTCCCTGGGAGCAGTGTGCCAAGGCTGCTGGAGCTGCGGCAGCCTCGGGGCTGTGAGCATTTCCTGGGGGGCCTGGTGAGTGGCCGAGCCCCCTGGAGAGGAAGAAGCTTTTGCTGGTCTCCAGCCTGGAGCTGGCCTGGCCCAGCAGCAGCCGTTTCCTCGGGTGCTGTCCCTGCTTGCCTGAGGATGAGGTGGGAGCTGCCCCAGTGCTGGCCCTGGGAAGGAGGCGCAGGCCCCGGTGAGCTCTGAGCTCCGAGCTCCGTCTGCTGGGCTGTGGCCCAAGCCAGGTAGTGGCCACAGAGCTGCAGGGAAAAGGTCGTGCCCCTGGCTCAGGGCAAGGCCAGGGCCTCAGGGAAAAACTCCACTTGCAGCTGGTGCCCCAAAGCAGGGAGGAGCAGCAATTGCTGGCTAAGAGAGACTGTTGCTAAGGGCCTGCAGGGAGAGGACCCAGGGAAGGGCTTTGCGCTGCCAGAGACCAGGGTGAGTTGGGATGTGGGGCTGGAATTGTAGCCTGGAAGGGCGGTGGGAGCATGGCCCAGTTTGGTGAAGAAGCTGCGGCTGCCCCTGACTCCCTGCAAGTGTCCAAGGCCTGCTTGGACAGGGCTTCTGGTCCAGGAGGGATGGGATGGGGATATGATAGGGTGGGCCAGTGTGGGGTGGGGATGGGAGTGTGGGGCTGGGATGAAGTTTGTGAGGGGTGGGGATTGGAAGGGGGGGATGGAGTGGTTTGGGCTTTTGGAGTGTAGCACTAGAGGGAGGGAGAGCAGAGGGCCCTTTGGGGATGCTCTCGGGGCTTTTAGTCATCTTGCGGCCTTGAAATGTCTTCTGGGCGGTTGCAGTGGACTTGGGAAGGCTGAGGTCAAGGTGTAAAGCTGTGGAGGGCTGAGGTGAAGGGGCTGGGACTTTGGGAGTGTGAGGGAACCATGAAGAAAGAAAGGAAGGAAAGAAGAAAGAAAGAAAGAAAGAAAGAAAAGAAAGAAAGAAAGAAAGAAAGAAAGAAAGAAAGAAAGAAAGAAAGAAAGAAAGAAAGAAAGAAAGAAAGAAAGAAAGAAAGAAAGAAAGAAAGAAAGAAAGAAAGAAAGAAAGAAAGAAAGAAAGAAAGAAAGAAAGAAAGAAAGAAAGAAAGAAAGAAAGAAAGAAAGAAAGAAAGAAAGAAAGAAAGAAAGAAAGAAAGAAAGAAAGAAAGAAAGAAAGAAAGAAAGAAAGAAAGAAAGAAAGAAAGAATATGGCGTTTCTGCCCCCCGTGGGTCACTCTTCAGTGATCCCTTGCCTTGCCCGGCTTCTGGCAGCAGTCGGTAGGGCCACTGGACAGTTCTGCAGCACACCCCACGCGGTGGGCTTTCTGGCTGGCTAGCACTAGATGTAAATTAGTGGCTAATGGCGAAAGGAAAGGAAGGCTCTCTTCTGAGGTTCACAGGAGATGTTTATTCCTCATCGGTGGTGGGTGAGAGAGCAAAAGCCCCGCCCAAGCCCCTTAAGTAGACAGGCACCAGGGAGCGTGTACATAAACTTTCCACCAATAGGGGGATAGAAAGGGAGGAGTTGGGGGGTAGATTGACACACAAAAGGGCCAATCTCTGGAGAGGAGGGGGGGAGGGGATTCCCAGAACCTGTTCCAATCAGAAGCCCGGTCTCCCCGAGAATTCCAGAAGGGGGAGAGGCTTTCCCTGGATGACTGGCAGGCTCCAGGGGGAGGGGACAAACCACTGCGAATGCAGCTATAAACAGAGGGGTTTAGAATAGACCCTTTTCCCAACATAAATAACATAAACCCAAAAACTTGTGAGCACAGCTCACGCACCGCTACATCTCCCCCTTTCTTTTTATATAAAGATGGTAATTTAAACCATAAACAGCCAGTCGGTGGCCACAGCTCGAAGTCTTCTTCAGGGAGGTCTTTTCCTTCTTCAACTCTCATTTCTGCTTCCGGTGGAGCTGTGACAACCACGACTGGGCTTGCATATGGGGGGGAGACAGTTTGAGACTAACTTTTTAACAAAGTAACGAATGCAGGTAACAGTGCCCAGAATACACAAAACCATAAACAAAACAATTAACACAGGACGAAGAATAGATCTTGCCCACCCAGGCAGCCCCCAGTCCTCAAAAAGTCCCTCCAGCCAGTCAGATGTTTGAGGACAGCTTGTTCTTGATGTCTCTGACAACCCTGCAGATTGTGGCATGGATGTCTCCGACAAGTTTGCTGTTTGTGGCATGGATGTTGGCACTGTCCACGCCACGGTCGGAGACTGCAGGCTGGAGAGCAGCAGCAGGAATAGAAGTCTGGCTGCTGTCAGTGGGGCCATCGCTCTGTGTGGGTCTGGACCTGAACTAAATAAAACAAGAAACTACAACATAATTAGAAAACAGGGCAAAGGGGTAAGGGGAGGACAAACTCGTCCCAGGAGTTCTGGAGCAAGGGTAGGAAAGTCATCTTGGCCTGGGCCTTGGGGTCCCGGCACCACCCCCCCGGTATCCCAAGCATGGGAACTGGAAGTAGGACTGTGGGAACCAGACGCCCGAGGTGGCTCTGGCACAGGAGGGGGTGTGGCCTCCCGGGGTGACATCATGGGAGGTGGGGTCAGGTTGTGGGTGGAGCAGGAGTGGGGAGGAGTTAGGGGAGGAGTATGAACAAGGGGTGGAGCTCTTGAGCCCCGGGATGTGGGAGGGGTTAAGGGAAGGGAGGGGTTGGAATGTGGGAGGGAAGAAAAGGGATTGTGGGGAGAAGAAGGAGTGGGGGAGGGGGACACTGAACACGTGGACGGCTGCACCATGCAGTTGCTGCCATGTCTTGCCTTGGGGGAAGGAGAGGGAGAAGGAGATGCACAGCCACAACTGCCATTCTGTGCACTCTCTTTGTTTTGGGAAGAAAACTTAACTCGGGGTTTAGGAACTGGGGTAGAAGGGGATGGGAAAAATGGCTTGAGCTGCCTAGCCGGGGCAAACACAAGCACACCTGAACAGTCTGGCCATGACTGTTCAGGCTGGGGTCGGGCACCTGCGGGGAGCCAGGGCTAGCAGGGCAAGTTTTCTCTGCTTTCCCCGGAGAATGCCCCTTCGAGGGAGAGAGGGAATGGGAATGGGGTCTGGGGTAACTGAGGCAGATTGTCCTCTCTGCTCTTTCTCCACTTTCTTTGGCTGAATTAAAGACTTCCTTCTTCTGTGTGGAGAAATTTGCACCCATTTTCAATCCACACCCACACACACACACTCGAAAAATAAAAATGCACAACTTAAATCAAACTAAAAGAAAAAGAAGAAAAAACCTAAAAACTGCCGCACACAGTTAACAAACCCTGGAGGGCAAAAAGGCAACCTCCTAGGGCGGAATGCATTCCTTTGGCTTCTAAAAAGCCTCCCGATTGGCTAAAAAGCCGTGAGCATTGGAAGTCAGGAGCTCTCGTAGGATCTGGGTTCGTCCCGGCTGCGCTGCCGCTGGAGGCAGTGGGGGGGGGGGCGCGCGCACCGCCGCCGGCGAGACCACGTGTTGCCGCGGTCATGCGGCAGCCGAGCGTGCTGCCACCGCCGCGCGGGCGGGGGGGGGGGGAGGGGGCGCGAGCGGGGCTGCCGCCGCAGAGCCGCCAAAACCGAAACCGCCGCGCGGGGGGGGAGGAGGGGAGACGGACGCCGTGCTAACCGCGAGCGGGGCCGCGCCGCTGAAACCACGTGGTCCCGCGGTGACGCGGCGGCGCCGCTCCACGCCGCTGCAGAGCGCGGGCGAAACGAAACAGCCGCTGCCACATGACCGCCGCCGCTGCAGAGGGGGAAGAGGGGGGCTTCCCCCACTCCCGCCCGCTCCGCTGCGTATGAAACCCGCTCGGCCGGTGCCGCGGCGCCAGCTCTCCCGCTCCCGTGCGCCCGCGCGGTCTCTGCCCGCCTCGCTGCCGCTGCGAAAGCGTGCAGCCGTGGGACTTACCAATCCTGGGCTCACCAACTGACTTACTCCAGCTCCCCACGGAGGCGAGCTCCCTCGCTCAAGCCTCCTCCTGGTGCAGGCTTGTAAAACAAAAAATAAAACCGAGTGTGGTGGTTTCCTTTCGTCGGAGGAGAACTCTTCGGGTGTAAAAGAGCTACTCTCCTCTCCTGCCAGGAGCCTGGCAGGCACGTAGCTGTCTTCGGCTTCGCTACACTGCGAGGATAAATCCAATGCAGGTGGAGCTTCTCCCGCGGGTTTTTGGCGTTCACAGACTCCACGCGGAGACAGCCTACGCAACCTCTTCTCGTGGTACTTCTGCCCCACACTGGAGCGCCAATATGGCGTTTCTGCCCCCGTGGGTCACTCTTCAGTGATCCCTTGCCTTGCCCGGCTTCTGGCAGCAGTCGGTAGGGCCACTGGACAGTTCTGCAGCACACCCCACGCGGTGGGCTTTCTGGCTGGCTAGCACTAGATGTAAATTAGTGGCTAATGGCGAAAGGAAAGGAAGGCTCTCTTCTGAGGTTCACAGGAGATGTTTATTCCTCATCGGTGGTGGGTGAGAGAGCAAAAGCCCCGCCCAAGCCCCTTAAGTAGACAGGCACCAGGGGGCGTGTACATAAACTTTCCACCAATAGGGGGATAGAAAGGAGGAGTTGGGGGGTAGATTGACACACAAAAGGGCCAATCTCTGGAGAGGAGGGGGGGAGGGGATTCCCAGAACCTGTTCCAATCAGAAGCCCGGTCTCCCCGAGAATTCCAGAAGGGGGAGAGGCTTTCCCTGGATGACTGGCAGGCTCCAGGGGGAGGGGACAAACCACTGCGAATGCAGCTATAAAAAGGGGTTTAGAATAGACCCTTTTCCCAACATAAATAACATAAACCCAAAACTTGTGAGCACAGCTCACGCACGCTACAAAAGAAAGAAGCAGATGCTCAATGTCTTCTGGCAGGCAGCTTTAGACCATGGAATATGGTGAAGGCAGAGCTGACTCTCAGCTTTCCGCAGTCGTCCAGAAGAGTGCTGTGGCTGAAGCAGCCTGGGGCAGGCTTTGCGTGCCAGGGGCGGCCAATTCAGAGCTCTTTTCTCCCCTGTGAGCTGAGGCACTTGGCCTTGGCCTTGGCCTTGGCCTTGCCAAGGGCCCTGCAGCTGCCTGCCAAGGGGCCTTTTCAGTGAGATGAGGAAGGTACTGCTGCAAGGCTGTCCTCAAGCTGCTTTTGCTGCAGATATTCCTGAGGAATAGTTGTTGCTTTCAGACTCAGGTGCTGTGTATTTTCTGGTGAAAAGTCAGAGGGAGCAGCTCTGCGGGAGGCGGAGTAGTTTTCTTCTTGGTGCTTTGGTGGGGGTTGTTCTAATTCTGAGCCCTGTCAGCTCTGGGCAGAGCTCTGTAAATGTATCTGTTCTCTTGGTCTGTGGCAGTGTGGAGGTGGCCAAGAGGCCTTCTTGGAGCTGTGTGCAGAGGAATCGAGCTGAGTCCAGGCCAGGGCTGGTCAGTGGCCGGTCAGTTGTGTTGACTGGACGCAGCTGTGAACGCTTGCCTCTGAGGATCTCCAGGGAATGGAACACTGGTGCTTCCATGGCTTTGGTGTCACAGAGAGGGGAACGCTGGGGCTGTGCCGCTCCTGCCTCGGGCCCAACAGTTCTGGCAGCAGCTGGAGTGGAGGCAAAGGCTGAGCCAAAGGGTGAGAGTTGCAGAAGGGCCTGGGCTGGGAGAGAGGCAGAGGGGTGGTGGAGATGAGGTAATCAGAGCCTGGCTGTCCCTGGGAGCAGTGTGCCAAGGCTGCTGGAGCTGCGGCAGCCTCGGGGCTGTGAGCATTTCCTGGGGGGCCTGGTGAGTGGCCGAGCCCCCTGGAGAGGAAGAAGCTTTTGCTGGTCTCCAGCCTGGAGCTGGCCTGGCCCAGCAGCAGCCGTTTCCTCGGGTGCTGTCCCTGCTTGCCTGAGGATGAGGTGGGAGCTGCCCCAGTGCTGGCCCTGGGAAGGAGGCGCAGGCCCCGGTGAGCTCTGAGCTCCGAGCTCCGTCTGCTGGGCTGTGGCCCAAGCCAGGTAGTGGCCACAGAGCTGCAGGGAAAAGGTCGTGCCCCTGGCTCAGGGCAAGGCCAGGGCCTCAGGGAAAAACTCCACTTGCAGCTGGTGCCCCAAAGCAGGGAGGAGCAGCAATTGCTGGCTAAGAGAGACTGTTGCTAAGGGCCTGCAGGGAGAGGACCCAGGGAAGGGCTTTGCGCTGCCAGGGACCAGGGTGAGTTGGGATGTGGGGCTGGAATTGTAGCCTGGAAGGGCGGTGGGAGCATGGCCAGTTTGGTGCAAGAAGCTGCGGCTGCCCCTGACTCCCTGCAAGTGTCCAAGGCCTGCTTGGACAGGGCTTCTGGTCCAGGAGGGATGGGATGGGGATATGATAGGGTGGGCCAGTGTGGGGTGGGGATGGGAGTGTGGGGCTGGGATGAAGTTTGTGAGGGGTGGGGATTGGAAGGGGGGCATGGAGTGGTTTGGGCTTTTGGAGTGTAGCACTAGAGGGAGGGAGAGCAGAGGGCCCTTTGGGGATGCTCTCGGGGCTTTTAGTCATCTTGCGGCCTTGAAATGTCTTCTGGGCGGTTGCAGTGGACTTGGGAAGGCTGAGGTCAAGGTGTAAAGCTGTGGAGGGCTGAGGTGAAGGGGCTGGGACTTTGGGAGTGTGAGGGAACCATGAAGAAAGAGAAAGAAAGAAAGAAAGAAAAGAAAGAAAAGAAAGAAAAGAAAGAGAAGAAAGAGAAGAAAGAAAGAAAGAAAGAAAGAAAGAAAGAAAGAAAGAAAGAAAGAAAGAAAGAAAGAAAGAAAGAAAGAAAGAAAGAAAGAAAGAAAGAAAGAAAGAAAGAAAGAAAGAAAGAAAGAAAGAAAAGAAAGAAAGAAAGAAAGAAAGAAAGAAAGAAAGAAAGAAAGAAAGAAAGAAAGAAAGAAGAAAGAAAGAAAGAAAGAAAGAAGAAAGAAAGAAAGAAAGAAAGAAAGAAAGAAAGAAGAAAGAAAGAAAGAAAGAAAGAAAGAAAGAAAGAAAAGAAAGAAAGAAAGAAAGAAAGAAAGAAAGAAAGAAAGAAAGAAAGAAAGAAAGAAAGAAAGAAAGAAAGAAGCAGATGCTCAATGTCTTCTGGCAGGCAGCTTTAGACCATGGAATATGGTGAAGGCAGAGCTGACTCTCAGCTTTCCGCAGTCGTCCAGAAGAGTGCTGTGGCTGAAGCAGCCTGAGGGCAGGCTTTGCGTGCCAGGGGCGGCCAATTCAGAGCTCTTTTCTCCCCTGTGGGCTGAGGCACTTGGCCTTGGACTTGGCCTTGGCCTTGGCCTTGCCAAGGGCCCTGCAGCTGCCTGCCAAGGGGCCTTTTTCAGTGAGATGAGGAAGGTACTGCTGCAAGGCTGTCCTCAAGCTGCTTTTGCTGCAGATATTCCTGAGGAATAGTGGTTGCTTTCAGACTCAGTTGCTGTGTATTTTCTGGTGAAATGTCAGAGGGAGCAGCTCTGCGGGAGGCAGAGTAGTTTTCTTCTTGGTGCTTTGGTGGGGGTTGTTCTAATTCTGAGCCCTGTCAGCTCTGGGCGGAGCTCTGTAAATGTATCTGTTCTCTTGGTCTGTGGCAGTGTGGAGGTGGCCAGGAGGCCTTCTTGGAGCTGTGTACAGAGGAATCGAGCTGAGTCCAGGCCTGGGCTGGTCAGTGTCCGGTCAGTTGTGTTAAATGGACGCAGCTGTGAACGCTTGCCTCTGAGCGTCTCCAGGGAATGGAACACTGGTGCTTCCATGGCTTTGGTGTCACAGAGAGGGGAACGCTGGGGCTGTGCCGCTCCTGCCTCGGGCCCAACAGTTCTGGCAGCAGCTGGAGTGGAGGCAAAGGCTAAGCCAAAGGGTGAGAGTTGCAGAAGGGCCTGGGCTGGGAGAGAGGCAGAGGGGTGGTGGAGATGAGGTAATCAGAGCCTGGCTGTCCCTGGGAGCAGTGTGCCAAGGCTGCTGGAGCTGCGGCAGCCTCGGGGCTGTGAGCATTTCCTGGGGGGCCTGGTGAGTGGCCGAGCCCCCTGGAGAGGAAGAAGCTTTTGCTGGTCTCCAGCCTGGAGCTGGCCTGGCCCAGCAGCAGCCGTTTCCTCGGGTGCTGTCCCTGCTTGCCTGAGGATGAGGTGGGAGCTGCCCCAGTGCTGGCCCTGGGAAGGAGGCGCAGGCCCCGGTGAGCTCTGAGCTCCGAGCTCCGTCTGCTGGGCTGTGGCCCAAGCCAGGTAGTGGCCACAGAGCTGCAGGGAAAAGGTCGTGCCCCTGGCTCAGGGCAAGGCCAGGGCCTCAGGGAAAAACTCCACTTGCAGCTGGTGCCCCAAAGCAGGGAGGAGCAGCAATTGCTGGCTAAGAGAGACTGTTGCTAAGGGCCTGCAGGGAGAGGACCCAGGGAAGGGCTTTGCGCTGCCAGGGACCAGGGTGAGTTGGGATGTGGGGCTGGAATTGTAGCCTGGAAGGGCGGTGGGAGCATGGGCCAGTTTGGTGCAAGAAGCTGCGGCTGCCCCTGACTCCCTGCAAGTGTCCAAGGCCTGCTTGGACAGGGCTTCTGGTCCAGGAGGGATGGGATGGGGATATGATAGGGTGGGCCAGTGTGGGGTGGGGATGGGAGTGTGGGGCTGGGATGAAGTTTGTGAGGGGTGGGGATTGGAAGGGGGGCATGGAGTGGTTTGGGCTTTTGGAGTGTAGCACTAGAGGGAGGGAGATAGGGTGGGCCCTTTGGGGATGCTCTCGGGGCTTTTAGTCATCTTGCGGCCTTGAAATGTCTTCTGGGCGGTTGCAGTGGACTTGGGAAGGCTGAGGTCAAGGTGTAAAGCTGTG